>OY856411.1:19027500-19117500 GCA_963693085.1 Alisma plantago-aquatica
TCGAGTCTTCCAGAGTGTAATCTTTTATAGTCTAAGCAAGGTCCTGCAGTTTGCATTTTGATATATGAACTAGAACATCTTAATGTATCTAGACTTGCCTGAGCGCCCCATAGCAGCCTGTAGATTCTAGTATTCTACTAGCTGTGTAAGGAAGTTCATGAATTTCCGTTCGCATGCCATTTATGTGACTGTCAACTAGAGTATTCTCATGCAAATTATAGCTGGACCTTCTGTAACCTTACACCTGAGATTCAGCATATAGGCCATGCAGCTGTTCGTTGAGACGAAGACAGTCACACCTCTAACCGCTAGAACTACCTTTTATTCTTAATTCAGAGTAGAATCATACATATTCAGCTGGTGACGTTAGTTGGGTCGGCTATTGAAATGTGCTTGCTTCATAAATACTTATCATATGACGAAAAGGCTTGGCTTGTGTAAAGAGCCGACCGTAGAAAACTTACATGTGCAGGATTAGCTCCTTTGTCGTTCAATCAGGGTCGCATTTCTAGAAGATTAATTTTCAAAAACAAACACAAAAACTGATTTTGGCATTCCTATTTTTTATGAATAATGCAGGCGTCTAATTATGTTGCTTATATACATTTTTCTAATTTAGTTGAGAATTTGAGATACTCACAGGAAGTTCATTGACCATCATACGGAGACTAGTAGGGATATGTATACCTGTAGTGCTCTTCCTGGCAGCGTTAAGCCTGACTTGATTTCGCTATACTTTTAAACATTGAGCTGAAACATAATGTCCGAAACAATCTTGGTTTCAATTAACAATCGTATAGAGCCAAGTGACCTTTATAAATACCCAGCCTTCAAATTACATAACCTAACTACCCTAATGCTAAGGCCAAAATGCAAACTACAATGACAGTAAATAATTTTTGTATTCAAATTTCACGATCAAGGTGTCCCTCAAAAGAGGTATGCATAGGTATCTATGACTAATCAAAATAGGAGGTAGCCAATGCGGAAGTAAAGCATACAACTTAAAACAGCTAAAAAAGAAAAATAAAATTGCATTTAAAAAAAATGGAAAAGACTATATCTTAACGATATTGCCTTTGTACATAAGTACATGTGATGTGGCTTTCACAAACACACTATTAAAGAATTTTGACCTACAAAAAAAGCATGATAGCGGTTTGTTGGAACTCCTACTTGCCCCACCCTACTTGAAGTCCTCTTGTGACTTTAATGACTTGATGCCTTTTACTAAACACTACAGTTTTGCTCTAGAAGACCGACACTCATGCATTGAAAATTACCCATGGTGATCCAAGTAGCATTGAGAAGTGGATGATCGTGTCGACGAGCAAGTGGATGTCAAATAATATCTTGATTAGTAAACATACATTTTCCCAACCTCAATGCGATTGGGAGGGTGTTGAGGAAGTTAGGGAAGAACTGGTTGGATTTTTGAACTTGGTGAATATTTGGTGTGTTCAACATACCATAAGATTTTTGTAATAAAACTTGTGTGATCTTTGGTTCTTAGTTCACTTGTTCACCCACAATCAGACTGATCTAGGTGGTGATCGAACATCAAGATATATAAAACATTAAGAAATGCAAACAAATAAAGGAAGAAAGAAAGGTGCACTGAAACAAAAAAATGTACACAATTATGTAAATATCATAATTGATCACTTTACTTGATATAAAATTATCGCATTACAGACAAATCAGGTAGACCACCCATGAATATTCAATCGAGACTCAAGCTTCAAGTGTCATGATCAAGTAGACAACTCATGACCTCACATAAAAAAGGCACAAAATAATGTCTAGTTCAACATATTATCCCTCGTAAAAGAAGATAAGTGATAACATGAGGAACTCGACTACACATAGTTAACAAAAAAGTAAACATATAACTATATCATCCAATTCATCATTATGATTCATGACATATACATTTTATCCACCATTCCACATTATGTCCATCCTCATCTTAATCTTCTTCATCTACTATTTCAATATGTGGAATGTCATCCACTCCCACATCTGGTTTCTAAGAAAAACATCTAGATCCACTACCAAGTTACTAAAATGAAGGTTATAACTTGGACATCAACTCATATCATGTTAATTAATTACCTTATGGTCATCTTCATTGTTTTTCCTGCTCCTATTATTTATAGGCCTTGCAAGTTGTAGCCTTAAGAGACAGTTCCTTTCGCTCATTATCAATAGGAGTTGGTGGTTCCTCCTCTTCTTCCACCACCCAATAATCAATGGCATCAATGGGATCAATATTGATTGGGCCAATATTACGATCGTCTAAAACGTGCCTGCACATTTTCAAAGTGAATGTGATTGTACTTTATGTAATTGGGATTGCAAAAAAAGTCTGAAAAAATCTTATGTACAATGTACTTGTGCTTCAATCTTGGGTTGCTTTTTACTTAAACAAGGGAACCTAGTATCTCATGCTCTAGCTTATTCATCCATATTAAATGAATGTAAAGAAAAACATTCTAATTCCTTTCACAAGAAAAATAGGAACAAGTTCAGAGAAAACCCAAAAAACTGGCCAATTGGGAGCATCTCTACCAAATAGATTTAACCAATTATGAGTAAACTTAGTTGATAATTCTAATTTTGCCAAATTTTTTTCATAATTCATGCCTTTATTTCCATATAAACTCATTTTTTGGTGAACTATGGAAGTATATATCATTTTCTTATTGAATTCTTTTAGTAACATGAAATAATCTATATGATTTATAGAATCTTTGATAAATATAGCTTGCTTGTAGTTTAGTCTCAGGTTCACCTAATACCCTACGACATGCAAATTTTTGATATACTTGCTTGTCTCATATCCTCTATAATATTCCAAAAAGGATCATAATGTCTTTTTTTGCTTGCATATTTTATGATGGCCTATGTTTCCATGTCCATGGACTCATACAAATAGCCCATAGTTGGCCTTTTATCACAATCAATAACATGAATGACACAACAAGAGGCTCTGTAGTATGAGCTTGAATTGTATTGTTTCTTCAAAATGAGTGATAAGAAAAAATATCTTGGATTACTCCTTTGAGAATCTAGAATCATAACACTATTGCTCAAGAAACATTGCACAAGTCCAACTTGTATGAAAGAGCAATCTATATAGAGAGAATAGTTTGTAAAAACCTTCTTGACCAAGGAGGTAAAATCCCCACATTAATATCCTATTACTCAACACTTATAAAGCATATTTAGGCTGTAGACATATACAGAGACCTTAACGAACTTCTTAACAACAACTTTCACATGCATTCACTCTCCAATTTCCTGCATAATTAGGTTGATGCAATGTACAACACATAAAGAAGAATGGATAGTGAGATAAAAATTTTTATCACTTTACTACATTAGCAGTTGTAATGCCTAAAAAAAGAAATCAGAGAAAACAAATGGCTTTGAGCAATATGTGAATTTGTTTTAAAGAAGTATAGTTTGTTAAAGGCATTGCAAGGGATGTAAATTTGTTTTACATATGATTTCAGTTGTACATGTGCAAGAAATATGTTAACTAAAGGTGTCTGATAGTTGTAGTCATTCATACCAGTAATCCATCTTAGTATTGTACAATTGTGGTTGAATCTAGTCTTCCAACTTATTAGTGTTTTGCTATTTGAGTAGCACAATAGTAAAATTCAAAACAACATGGTGAACTCTCTTTTGTGACTCAGAGGTAATAAAAAATAATAGTACATATTGAGCCGTATGAATTGAGATAGTTGGATCAGATTATCAACAACAAATTTATGATAAAAATACCAAGAAGGTGAAAATAATGGATACCCAAGACCCAAAGATGAGAAGGCATCCATATCTTTCCCATGTCGAAACATAAGAGTTTGCAATAGTTAAATTTCCTTTGACTTTGATTAAGTTGAAGTTCATGGAAAGAAGGTTCCTTTGGACCTATAGCTACAACACCATGTACCAATTTATGAAAGATTAGAGAATTAGTGGCATTGGAAGGAATGCATATATCATAGAACTGGTTTTTTTACTAGATAATGTTCATGCATTTCACCTAAGGTACACCCAACCAATTAATTTTGATCAGGATGTGCTCAAAGCACACAACATGGATCTTCTGAAATTTATAAAGCCCTAACAAGCTCACTCACATAGACTAACACACTTCATTTGCAAGCGCATAAGATCATATTATAATATAGGAAAGTGGAAAGATAGGGGTCAATCCTCAGGGAGCGAGGGGTAGACCTCTAAACAGATCGAATGCAGAGCAGATACTACTATATCAGATATTCAAATCCAAAAAAATATATTTGATCCTATATCCGATTCGATATTGACAAATATCATGTAAGAATATCTGAATTCAATTCGAATGAATAATATCTGAATTCTAATAATATCTGATCTGAACCAAAAATCATCAATTTATTGTTAATGAATATATTATATATAGAAAATATTGATATAACTATGAATATATATTATAAAGTATATATATTTTCATATTTTTATACATAGATAATATATATTAAATAATATATGTGTATATTTGGCAAATTTAGATTTTATCAGAGTGGATATAGCCATATCTGATATCCTATCCAAAATATTCAGATATGAAATTTGATATCCTAAATCCAATATGGATTATGTGGATGTTAGTTCTTTTTCAAAATTTTGGACTCGAATCCGGATTGAATGTATGGATTTTGGATATCCATTTACTGGTTTAGTGAGGGGGCACTAGAGCTAAGTTAGTTTGACTAGGTTTATAAATCAGAGTCTACGGTTGAAGGGTTTAACTTGATTTTGGTTTGATTACTCCACTGGTTTGACAAATAAGCAATTAAGCAAGAGCAAGAACAAAAATTGAATTATCCCTAGACAAGTTAATTATAATTAGCAATAAATGCAACCAAGCCAAAAGAGAGAAATTAAGACTACATCAAATAAGTAAGATCTAATAGTACACCAAACTATCAATTTTTGCAACTATAGAAATTAAGGACCTACAATATCACTAACTAACTAGGATTAGCACAAGCAAGCATAAAAGAGCACTAGATACACTAACAAGACCTAACTTTCAAGAGTAAGATAATTAATTAGGGAAGGAAGTAAAGCAACTAACTAGGCAATCATCAACTAGCAAGAAGGAAAATTAGGGTTTTAGCAAGTTATGGGAAGTGTGGACCGTTTGGAGTAATGTGACTAGAACCTAGGTTGGGGGTTATAACAAACAAACCAAACTCATTAATTTAAATTGTTAAACAAAACAACAAGATAGATGTTATAGTATTACCCTAAACTACTAGCTGGCCATGGTTGCAGTAAGGTGTGTGAAGGGGAACTACACCCTAGCACACCCAATCCAACCTTATGAGGCTCAATTGGACTAGGGTTTAGGTGAAATTCTAATAGGATCTAGCAAGTATAGGTTTCTAGGGTTGGTAATCCTAGGGCAAAATAGGGGCAAGGATAGCAGTGGAGGGTGGAAATGAGGGTATCTCACCTCACATCACCTACCACCTAGCCTTAATAAAGCTCCAAACCAATAGCACTAAGTGCTCCTACACTAGCTACTCAGTTCTCACACCAAGAAGTAGAAGTGGGGATATGTATTAGTGAAGATAGGGTTCTATCTAGGGATCCACTAGTTAGACCTAGGAGCAATCCTAAAATAGCCTCATACAAGCCATTATCCCTTAGAGTCTAGGTGGTTGCAAACACAAAACAACAAGCAATCCATATTTTTAAGCAACCACAAGAAAAATCTATAGGTAATAGATAGAAGTAGAATACAATCAATATCAAATGAAACTATAAGGTTTACAAGTTATTTTCTCCCAACATGGTATCAAAGTCACATTTTAGCCCCAAACGACCCTCCTAAAAGGGCTTAACTACTCATGAAACTAAAAAGAAAAAATGAATAAGAATTAGAGAGAAGCGTAGCCATGGAATCTCATAGAAGCACTTCTTTTCTTTACCTTCAACAGCTAGAGCAAGCCCTTTTTCCTCCTTGGTGGATGAAAAACATGGGAAGGTGAGTGGAAATGGTCAAAACCCTAGAAAACTAGGGTTTTGAGGTGGAAATGAGGTGGAGGTAGGTGGGAGCAGGTGGGAGCAGGTGGGATCTCCTTGAATGCACTAGAGAGGTGCAATGAATGCTAAGAGGGTGAGTAAGGGTGGTTAATAGTAAGTAGGAAAGAGTAAAGGTGGCTAATCGCGTGCTACAAGCGCCACTTAAGTATATATTTGTGGTAGGGAAGTACTAGGTCAAATGGAGGCAAATTGGGGATTTTAGAGTAGAAAAAGTTAGGGTTCTAGGGTCAGCATGACTGTGGTTGGTAAGGTGTAGCATGGTCATGCTGAGGGAGGATGAGAGTGATGGGCAGAGGTGAAATGTCATGTTGAAAATGGATAGATGGAGGCTTGTAGTACTGTCGTGCTGGAAAACACAACCGTGATGGGGGCTAGGTAGAATGGCCATGTTGGGTAACATGACCGTGGTGGTTGACTTGGACGAGGGTTGTTCTCACTGGAACATGCATCATGGCTTGTTGATACCACAATCATGGTAAAAGGTATGACCAATTTTGGAGCTCCTCGGCATGACCATGCTGCTTAGCACGGCAGTGTTGTCAAACTTGACTTGAGATGCTTGAACTTGGAATTCTAATGTGGTTTCTTTATTGGTGGAACATCCATTCTCTGTCACCATGGTCGTACTGGGGGGACATTCCTTGAACTTTGAGATTTGTGTTGACTCAAGGTCTAACTTGACTAAACCCTTATTTTGATGATGACTAACCATTCCACTCATTTGTGTCTAATGCTTCTACTTGAGTGGTTTTAGATTAGGTATATACACACTCCAAATGCCTAAACTTGCGCATCCTAACTTGGAGAAAGACAAGTCAAAATCAATGCAAGTGCACTTTTGTGGAAAAGGCCTCAAATCCATTAGAATCATATTGTAAATCACTTGTAATAATTGTATGTCTTGTAATTAAGCTTTGGAAAAATCGAGACCACTTAAATCGAATATCTAAGTACTTTTATGGAACTTTTCATAATTCATCAAAAACATTTTTATCGGTTGAGTTTCATTCACATAAAACTCGACTGACAACCATGTGTGGGTCTTGGTAACTACCAGGGTCGACCGAGTTTCCCTAGGAGAAACTCGACTGACACTCTGCGCACACAAAATAATTTTAAGCCACCGACCAAGTTTCATCTAGGATAAACTCAACCAACAACTCAAAATTGCTTTGCCGCAAAGTGACGCTGGTTGAGTTTCCCAAAAGTAAACTCAACCGAAAACACTCCACAGAAAGTGTAAAAAAATGTTTCTAACCGTTGGATATACTCCAAAAAAATCCATTGCAAAACTCCAACGACTATAATTTGATCCTAAGTGTATCTACTAGCGAGTAGGAAACCTCAACTATATATAGGACCCCTTGGGCTTCATCCCATGGTTAGGCAAGCATTATGAAGGTCCCTATATTATAGTTGAGTGCCTCCAAGAACCTCCTTCCACTCTTAAGCTTAATAACTTGCTACATGCATTAGAGTGAGTAGGATATTTGTAAGAGAGCTAGTCCTACATGTATATCTGGAGAAGTCTCACTTGCTCCACATCCCAATCTCTCTTTCTAACATGAAGATGAAGGTTCTCTCTCTTGGATCAGAGAGGTGAAGAAGAAGGGAATGAGTCCCTTGTTGAAAGCTTCTCCTTGGTGAAGGTGAAGTCAAAGGAGGAAGATCCAAGTCAAGAGTGGGTAAATCCTTGAAGGTGAAAGACTTGTTGTAATAGTGGGTAAGTCCTTTTAGAAGGTCGGAGACTTGTTGCAAAAGTGGGTAAGTCCTTGGTAAGGTAGAAGACTCTTGGTCATGAATGGGTAAGTCTCTGTAAGGTTATTGGCTCCCTTTTCCTCAAAGGGAAGGCTAGGTATTTTTGTCTTGGAAAAGGAAAGTCAATGTTGTAACTCTTATAATGGAATATAAGGAGTGAGACATGATGGAAAATCCTAGAAGTTGACCTTTCTAGGTAGTGGACTTACATCTCCTAGTTTGGAGTTTGGAACCACTATACATAGCTTGCGTTACTTGTGCTTGTTCAATCTCTCTTTCCCTTGCTATGTATGTTTGATTGCACTCAAATTTCATATAATAAACCTTATCTTGCGATATACTTTGAAGGTCTAATGAATTTTGTTTAAGTATTAATAGATCTATTCATCCCCTCTAGGGCCCATCATAGATCCAACACTTGAACTTTTCTATTCATGGACATCTTTGCTTTAGCTCGACCCTTGGCCATTAGAAGTAGGTTGTGGGAGACTAAGGACTGTCTTTAGACTCCTCCGTGGGTGGAGGAACCCCAGGATCATCCTCCTCTCTCGTCCATATATGACATTGTCCAAGTACCTAAAATCATGCAAATAATGTTCATAAGTGCTTTTAATAAAAAAAACATCTATTAGGGAAAATATCTTGCATTCTAACATGTTTAGATGTGATTAAAGTACAAGAATACACAAGATGATGCCCTAAAGTACGGCTGCATCACATGCCCTTCATCCTAACCTCAAGTATAATTAATGTTTCCTTGACCAAGTTTTTGACCTCAGAGTACTTCTTGGGGTAAAGTAACTGTATGGATGACCTTTCCCTTTAATCTTTCCACTCACAATAGTAGAGCTTTAGATGAAAACCAACATGATTTTTACAAGAGAGGGTACCCCAAGAACTAAAGATCATCAAATATGTGATGTTGTGTTATATTTATCATAAATGGATGATATCCTCATAACTATATACCATCTACTTCTCACAGCCCTTAAAAAGTGCTCTAGTATTTTCACGCTCATCATTGGACACACCTTTACATTATTGGGACTTCCTCCTATACTAGAAAAATGTTTTTAACTTTCTAATACCACATTTTAACATCCCATGATTTAAGACCTTAGAGAAAATAATGTTATACAGAATGATTGGACTTGCCATATCACTAAGGTGCACCTCTTTTTTAGGGTGCCCATAACTAAGAACACTGGGGTTAAGCTTGCTTAGCCTAGAGTAGTACTAGGATGGTGACAATTGAGAATTTGATCTTGAGCTGTGTGTGAGTGAGGATAAACCACGCAGCCAAGGCAAGTGGTGGTATATGTCCAGTCATCAATCCTAAAGACCTATTAGAGACTTGGGTGGTGGGCCTAAATGTTACAAATGGTATCAAAGATAGTTTTCCTCCAGTAGTTGGGGGTCACCTGGATGTGGCACATCCGTCTTTAAGATGTGCGGTATCGACACAAGGAAATGGCTATCCTGTGAGGCTCAATGGAGCCACCCTTGTGCCGGCAGTCGTGGGTGGGAGATGGGTGTGCATGGTCGATTTTGAGTCTGCACTGAAAATAAAGATGAGATTACGAGGGCATATAGTTGAGTCTTGGAAAGGACATCAAGAGTCTAAATGGGGGAGATTGTAACATACTGAGATTTAGTACCTCGGATAAAATAATCTTAAAATAAATTATTGGACTATCTATATCACCAAGTGCACCTCATTTTAGGGATCCCATCACTAAAAATCTGTGGTTAAGTGTGCTCAATCTAGAGTAGTACAAGGATGGGTCAATGGTTGTGTCATAGTGGTGTATTATAGGGCTAGTTGTCATTTCTAAAACTCTACTAGAGCCTTGGGTGGTGGGCCCAGATGTTACAATCACCCTTAAAAAATTTATAGCATTAGGTATGAGTCTGACTCTTATTCACAGGGGGATGGTCTCTTCACCACATGCTTCTAAGCAGGAACTTGAGTACCCATCAAATTTGGGTGCATTAGTTGTCAACATATCTAATAATGAAATTCATAAAAGGAATTAAGAAAAAAAAGCAAATTCAGAACTAGCAATTATTATTCCACATAACAATGCCAATAAAGTACATAAGAAATGGCACTAAAAATGGTCATAATAGTAAAATTCATGTCACTATATTAATAGTTTGATGATCAATGGTAAAATCAAAATATCAAGATCTATTTGTATTATAATTACTAATAACTAATAGAGAGTCAGGTAGAAGTCCACAACATGGACACAATAAAGTAGAAATGAATATAAGAACAACACAATAATCTCAACTAATTGGTGCATTACTATATTTGCAAACAAACAAGTATATAATTTTATATGAATACATATTTCTTTTGTAGAGAAATAATTAAATAGATATGGTTATAGGGTCATGCAAGTTCCTTATTGTAATCACTTGGGAATCATTTGGGACTCACAATACCATGATATAATCATCAAACTAGATTTTTGGGAGTAAGCAATTTGCATCTTTATGAAGCTTGTCGTTTTCAATGAATAATTCAATACTTTGCCATATCTCAACATATAATGTGTTTGAAAAAAGTTTCTACATTGTAGGAGGGATATGAATGGTTCGGTGAAGTAACAAGGTTATCATGCTTTCATGGCTGATAGATCTAGACAATCTCCAATTATTACAATACTCAAGGGGAAAGTGAAATTGGCCCTTTTTAAAGAGTCATTGACAAATGAAAAACTAATCTAGAACTATGGTTTGACAGCCTCTATTTGGCTATCAGACTAAGGATGAAAAGTTGAAGAAAATGTATGCTATGTAACTAATAGATTCCACATAGTGTTATGAACATAATTGAAAACTTTATATCTAAACTAAACACTATGGTGGATGGAAACATTACCTTACTTGCTAAAGAAGAGGGATCAATATAATAAGCATCAAAAGAATTAGTGTGAAGAATGCAATGAGCCAATTTGGAGATGTGGTAAACAAAAAAACAATAGATTCATCATCACAAAGAGTGTGAGGGAGGCCAAGAAAAATCATGTTTATAATCTTCCCTGGCTCCTAGGTATAAAAAAAAAGAAGTGTACCATTCCATATTTTTTTCACTTATCTTTCACCATTTGGTAAGTAAGATAGTGGGAACATTATAAAAAATGGCATGAAGTGGGGAAGGTTTGTGAATTCTCTCATATACAAGAGCAACATGCTTATCCTGCCAAAGTGATTCCCAAACAAGATTCTCTCAAATAAATATAGGGAATGCACAACTATATACAATGGAAAATAAATCCAACTTGAAGCATAAGAACACTAGAGAAGGAAGGAGTGACATCAACAAGCTCAAGAAAATCAATCTTAACTGAGGAAAGGAGAGGAACTTGTCATTCAATTTATAAAAACCAAAAACTTTGATGGTCATTGTTAAAGTATTATATGAGAGTATTGCCATTTATTCACATCACAAGATGGTGTTTGATAATAGAAATATGCCCTTACAGGAGCTTACCATATGTCATGAGGAACACTAACAAAATTCTATGCCTTTAGGCTTCTTTAAGCTTGATGATCAAAATGATAGAAAATTTGTGATGTGAATGATATTATCATCAAGGATTGAAAATACAAGACTTTGACATAAAATGTATCACCATAATGAAAGTATTTGTGCTTAATCATTGAGTTTTTTTAGTGAAGAAGGCATTTAGGTGGCCTTCATGGCACAAAACACCATTAATAGAACACATGAGCTTGAAAGGAATATAAAATTCATAAGACTTAGAGGTAGGGAGAACATGTCCATTAAAGGTAACATAAATAAGAAACCTTTTTTGATGAGTGGATGATTTACTTATTTGTTGATCTAGTTTTTCAAGGTGAGTGCTTAAGGTCCAGTTGAATCAAAAGCATGGTTAAAATGGATGTATGTTTCAAATGTCATGACTTAAATTTACAACACAATGTAAGTGAGTAAAACCATTTTTTTAATTATAAAAGGACTAATGGTTGTTGTGAAAACACCCTATACATCAGTAAGATTTTTCCATATGAAGACACCATGATCATTGATTTTATTGCAAAAGTTAATTAGAGTTGGGTATGGAAAATTGGTTGATAAGCGAAAACAGACATTCTCTATCAAGGTCAAAGTTTAAATGAGTATTATAGTGTGTTAACCAATTATTTGGTGACTCTTTGGGAGATTGTAAAGGATCCACTGGACTATTACACTTTCTAGTGATTAATCCAATAATGGAAATCTCTACAAGATCTCTTGTCATGGTTTTTTTTATAGTTGGTGTATAGATTCTAGGAGATATATAGATATGATACAACATCAAAATAGTTTCCTCAACCCATTGAGTACTAGAATGTATGTCAGAATGATTGAATGAACTCTTAGTTCACTAGAAAATGATTTAGATATATATTGAAACTCAAGATCCTTCTTGTTAGAACTCATAGTTTGATCGAGTGCCAACTTGTGGAGTAAAGTTTGACCAATGGGTTGGTCAAATGAACTTTCAACCTAGGAATTTGTGATTGGGGAGAATGACTCCTGAGATTCACACCTTTGATTGAAGTTAAGCTTGAACAAAATGCATCCCAGACAAAGTATTAATTCGATAGAATATGATTTTGTTGAATTCCCAACTAGTCACTAGAACACAAATTTGCCCCCAATACATTCAAATACTAGTTGAATCATCCTCCATGGACTTATAAGTAATTCTATTTTTATCTAATTAATATGTAACCCCTCATATCCTTTAGCAACGTACTAGAGAAATAGATATACCTTGAGAGTAATTTCCTTGTGAAATTCTAGTTGTTAAATTTGTAGTTCTCATGTCTCCAATTCAATACTTTTTCAATCCATCTAAAGAAGCTAAAAAATAATACTATTCCACTACACTTAAATTTATACTTGTACTTCCATATCAATTTAGTTTTGTTTTGGATAACAAGAAGTTATTCAAAGCAAGAAAGTGACATATTATAGTGTACTTGAGAAATGAGTCTTATTGGCGATTTTACAAGGTCATTGAACAAGATGTGTTATGAGCTCCCATTGACTATGAGAAAATGAGAAAGGTGGTGCTCTTCTACATCTACAAGAAATGAGAAGGAGATGTCCTCCCAAATCCACATGTACCAAAGGAAGAAGTTGTGGCTTCCTGAGTCCATGAGAGAGGAGGTGTTTAGGTTGCTTCCTAATGCCAATAGAAAGAAGACATATAACTTCAAGTATTATAGGTGGATTGTGTATTACCTACCTAAATTTCTTTAATAAAGTGATTTTTTCTAGAGGTTGCAAAGCCATCTGGGCATGAATGTAGCAATTTTACACATGAACAAGATTAAAAGGTGTATTATTTTCCATTAATCTCCTTCTTTATACATGTATTTAATCATAACTAAAGCAAGCTAGATTCAACAATATCTTGTGTTTTGATTTTCAAAAGGTTTATGAGAGTCTAGTCACCCCACTCTAGAATCACTTTTTCTTTGTTATCTGAGTAGGCTTCTACTAGACTCTTAAATGAGCTAGAAGATGGGGACAAGGTGTTGGGACTCTCAACTTGGAAGGAAACATCATGAACTGGATTATCCAATGGGAATAAATATATCAAGGATTATAACTGATCAATTATTAGTGACAAACATGCCTAATTGTCGAAAGAACTTGGGATGAAGATGTTTATAAAAAAGAAATAAAAGACCAAACAATGATCATAATATCAACAACAAGAAAAAAATGAATATAATATCAATGCTTCATGGAAAGTGAATGTGACATGAATGATATAAACTTACTAGAAGCCAATTTAAAATTTAAGGGGTACACAATGACCTTGACCACAGTTACATGTGTGAGCACTGCATTCTAAATACACTATTACACTAGATGGATGTGGATTACATGAAGCAAAGCAAATGAAATTGGAAAGAAAATAGGTAAATGAAGGATAAATAAAAAGAAAAACCTATAGAAAGGTGTAAGATAAAGAGCCCATTTTATATCCCCCATCTTGAATTTGACAATGTCCTCATTGTCAAAATGCAAACCTAGAGGTGAAATAGGTGTACCATGAACTCAAGCATCATTCGAAGGGAAGGTTTCTAGAAGCAAGTGTGGATTCGGTGGATATAAGTTGCCGGTGAAGTAAGGTGAGTGAGATGGAATCAATGAATGCTATGGGTAGCTGGCAAGGTTACCAACACTCTAGTAGTGGTCATAGAGTGGCTAATGAGTGTACTCCATGTGCCGCAGACACTCATGAATGCTTTCTTAGTTTCTCAACATGATTCTCTCATCAAAGAACATTGTGTGCTGGTGCATGAGAATCTGATCCAGATTCTAGAAAGTCCTCTCTTATTGTGATGTGATATGTATCATGGTTAGATGTTGCTACTGCTAGCCTATCTCAATAATTTTGAGCGTGTTTTACCTGCTCTCAGAAGAGTATGGGCCCTCGTATTTCTAAGTAGGAGTGGAGGAAGATGCACCATGCTAGCGTAGAATTTGATGCACCCTCCTTCTAGGCCTCACTAGTGTAGCTGCCTCTTCCATGTCCTCGTCCACATCATCATTGTCAACATGCTTGTTGACATACTCTTCTACATCATCATCCAACCAGCAAAGTTGTTCGAGATCTTTAATGTCAAAGATGGGATCCGGGAGAGGTTGCTCGACTATCTTAGAGATAGCACATATGCGACCTCCATGTTTGGTGAAGAGCTTGACATTATAAAAATTGTGAAATCTAGGTTCCCCTTTGACTTGGTTGGCATGAGGCGGGTGAGGTTGAGGTTCAAGTGCAGGGCAGTGTGGGTGATGAGAGAACCAAAATGTATGGGTAGTTTACTTTTCTCAATTTGGGGCACCTTGTATGCATGTCCTAATAACAATGCGCCTAGGTTTATCCATTCACTTCCTTGTGAGAGGAGCCCACAACACATATAGATCATATTCTTGTACCTTCCCTTGGCCTTGTGTAGATCTGGAGAACAACATGTTCATTAATAGTTGATGCAAAAGGTAGAAAAAGGGGTTCATGATGTTGGTGACGGTACAGTGATGCCAACTGATCATGGCACTGGCTGGATGGCAAGTCAACTTAGGCCATGATGCGGAATAATAAAAATTGTCAGGGTCATAGCACATGCCTTGGTTGTACCACCCAAAAATGATGTTGAATGCCACTAATGAGAGATTGCGGTTGGTGTTGTAGAGCTATAACTTGACCTAGATGGCTTCCCATTTATCAGACTTGGTGTGATGTGTGAGGAACAATGCGTCAAGAGAAGCAAGAAACTCGAGGGTGATACCTACATAAGTTGGCCAACCACTCAGGAATAGGTGAGTTGTTGTCATTCCTTGACCTATGCACACCTTATGTGGGCACTTAGTGAAGCCAAGCCTCTTTATGCATGTTGTGTTGCTGTAGAGTGTTGCTTCAAGATCATGTTTCTAGTGATTAATATAGTGCTTCTTCTACTTGTCACTCCCGATAGCAAGGCGTGGCTTGGGGATGAGCTAAGAGGCATCTGCATCGGATGAAGATCCTTCTTAGAGGGGGCATTTTCTCACCATGTAGAGGATGGGGATGAAGAGTGGGATCTTGGTGTAGCGGTTGATTGTTAGGGAAGTGCTTAGAGATTCTCTTAGAGCCATTCTTGAGGAAGAGTTGCATGAGATGTGAAGAAACCAAATGTCTCATTATATAGAGGTTCAACAAATTGTCATTGAAAATTCGATGGTGCCAACATGGTTCCCCATTTGCATGCTCTCAGTATCCACCATTAGTACCAAGGGATCTAATTCATGGAAGGTACTGCCACATAGATCTCCCAATGTTGGTGGTATCGACTATGGGTTACCAATGGATCGACGTGGATCACTACTCAGTCAACGCGCTTAGGGCCATTTGATGTGCCTAAGTCTCAGTGGTACTTATTGGCATGTAGGCACCACCAAGATTTCCATGGTATTCTTAATATGGATCATCAAGTAGCCAATAAAGTGAGGTCTGTGATACCGACCCTTGGGTCAATGCCACCAATTTTCACCTATAGAATTTGTCCAAGTGATGAACCATATCAGTAGCATTGACCATGTAGTTGGTGCCACATTCATTCCCTTTGAATTTCTACATAGAATGATTACTAGAAAATTAAATAAAGTCAGTGGTACCGAGTGAGGAATCTATGCCACCAAAATATCCCTATAGAAATATATCAAATTTACGCCTCATGTTAGTGCAACCGACTTTAGTTTTCGGAGGTACCAAAATCTTCACAAAATCCCCGTAATATGACATTTTTAACTGATAAGATTCTCGATCGTATTGTTGGGTATGTCAATGCCACTGAGAATCACCTGTAGAAATCATTGAAAACATGGTATCAATTCAAAGTTAGTCGGTGCCACCGGATTGGGAGTTAATGGTACTGAATTTTGTCGATAAAAATAACAATAAAATCTAAATATGTGGTTGGTACTAGTGACTTGGAAGTTAGTGGTATTGACTTTTCCCAATTCCTGTACATGTAGCGCACCCATCAAGCATATTTTATATGCATCAAAACTAAAGAACATAATATAAAATGTAGATACAATTCTAAACCTAACAAAAGCAAAATATGTGGGTTGCCTCCCACCAAGCACCATTGTTTGAAGTCACATGCTCAACTTAGCATAATAAAATCAAGAAAGGTTTAAGAGTTAATCTCTTTGTGTTCATGCATAATATCCCCTCCATAGTAATGCTTCAACCTATGGTTGATGGTCATGAAGACTTGTGAGCCATCACTCACCTTTACTGCTCCATGTGGATATGCCTTGACTACCATGTGTGAACCACTCCATCTAGATATCAAATTCCCTGGATGCAACTTCATCCTCGAGTTGAAAAGGAACACTTGTTTCCCCAATTAGAATGTCATATGAAGAATGTTCCTATCATGGATCTTATGAATATGCTCTTTGTACAACCTCTTATTCTCACATGCATATAACCCAGTCTTTTATATCTCATTAAATTCTAGCTTGCACTTTGCACCTACAACATATAGATCAAAATTCAACTCCTTAAGCACCCACATGTCCCTATGTTCTAATTCAATTAGTAGATGCCATTATATTCCATAGACTAGTCTATAGGCAGTGGTATAAATGAGGTATTGAAAGCAGTTCTATATGCTCATGTGGCATCATTGAGCTGCATACTCTAATTTTATGTGTGTTGACAACATTTTTCTCCATAATATATTTTTGACTCCTTATTGGAGATCTCTGCTTGACACTGAGTCTAGGGGTGGTAGGGTGTGCCTATGCAATGTAACATGCCATACTTGTTCAAACAAAGCACTGAATTGGCGGTTCGTGAAGTTCAAACTCCCATCATTGATTACTATCCATGGTACTCCAAACCTATAAAAGGTGTGATGCTTAACAAATATGCAAACAACTTGCACATCATTAGTCTGGTCAGGAATTTCTTCCACCCACTTGGACACATAATAAAAAACTAGAAGAATATATAAATTGGAGTTTGAAGACCAAATGGCCCCATAAAATCAATCTCCTACGGATCAAAAACCTCAATTTCTTGAAAATAGTCAGGGATATTTCATGTCTTTTGGATACATTTCCAGTGTGTTGACACACATTATGCCTCTTCACATAGTTATGAGCATCCTTGAATAAGGACAAACAATAAAACCCACTCTCTAGAACTTTGAATACTATTCAAGAGCTTGAATGGTGCCCCCAATGGGAAATAAATGACAATGAAAAAGTATGCTCTCCACCTCCCACTCAAGAAAATAACGCCTTGAGACGCCATTCCTGCATTGTTTCAATAACATAGGGTCATCACAATGAAATATCATAATGAGTGGAAGAATTTATTCTTCATTTAGTAATTCAAGTCACCTAGCATAACCCCACTTGATGGATAGTTCACAATGTTTCGAAACTAAGGGTGGCTATGCTTAATGTTCAAATAATTTTTCAACTAGAAAATTATCTTGAATGGGTACATCTAGCATGGTGTCGTTCACTCTCTTCAAACAAGAGAGGTTGTCTTTCACAACATTTTCTTTACTAGCCTTATCCTTAACTTCTACATCAAATTATTTCAAGAGCAAGATCCAATGAATCAGTTAGGTCTTGACTTCCTTTTTGTGTAGTAAGTATTTAATCACAACATGATATGTCCACAAAATAAACTTTTGAATACAATTTGTCAAACACAAACACAGCGGCAAAGAACTCTTTCATTGTTGTGGTATAGTTGAACTGGGCATCATTGAGTGCAAGAGAGGCATAATAAATTATATATGAAGAATGGTCTTCCATTTGACTCAAAACAACTCAAACTACATAACTGGATGCATCACATATCATCTCAAATGGAAGGCTCAAATCAAGAGCCACTACCATAGATGCAAAGATTAATTTTTCCTTAAAAACATTGAAGGTGTTTAAATACTAATTTTTAAAATCAAATATTCTTCCTTTTCTAAAAGATTTAAAAGAAGTTTTATAATATTTGAAAAATCTCTGATGAATCTCCTACAAAACCTACATGCCCTAGGAATATTCTTCTTCTTTCATTGATGATAGTGGAGGTAACTTGGAGATTACCTCAATCTTTAGCAGGTCAACCTCCATAACCTTGATGGACACCTTATGTCCCAAAGCTACCCCTTGTTTACCATCATATGACATTTCTCTAGTTCAAAGTGAGATGAGTATCCTCACATCTTAATAGCACCTGATCTAGACTATAGAGGCAGTTTATGAAAGACTACCCATAAATAGAAAACTAATCCATGAAACTTTCAAGGCACCTCTCCAACATATATGAAAAGATGATGAGTGTGCACCTTAGGAATGTTACCAACGCATTACAAAGATCAAATGGCATTTATTAGTAAGAGAAAGTGCCATAAGGACAAGTGAAGGTAGACTTGTCTTGATCCTCAGGCCCTACCAAAATCTAGTTGTACCTCAAATAATAGTCCAAAAATAAATGTGAGAGCGGATGGCGACCCGCTCTAAAATTTTATCCATGTAGGTAACAAAAATGGTCCTTAAGAATATCTAATAATTGAAGAAATGGTAATCTATACAAACATGCCAACCAGACACTAGCCTAGTTGACACTAATTCATTCTTAACATTTTTGGTAACTGTTATCCCCCATTTATTTGGGACTGCGTCAGACTTACCCATTTAGAATAAGAAATTGCATAAATTATACCTTCTAGCATGATCATTTTATCTTCTTATTCACCAACTCTATCATGATTGGATTTAATCTCCTCCGAGGTTGGACCACTATCTTGACCCCTTCCATGTGTATTTTGTTCTAGCATAGGCTTGGAGAAATCCCTTTAGTATCTGCTATTGACCACCCAACTATTGTATGGTGGTTCTTAAGCACCACTATCAACTCCTGCTCCTCCTCCGAGATGCTCAATAAAGAAAAGATATCACCAGAAGCTTCTCGTCTTCCACCAATAAAGTATACTTTAGATGATGTGGAAATGACTTCAACTCTAGATTGGTAGTATATTTGAGTAATGAAACCAACGGGGTGGTGGTGGACCCAAGTCCTCAAAGTGCTTTGTATAGCAAGCCAGTAATGCCTTCAGAAATAAGGAACATTCCTCGATAAACTCATCATGAATAATTACCTTTATGAGATTCATTATATTTAGATTCAAAGGGAAATCATGATAAGAATGTTGTAATGCTTCCATAGCTCCTCTAAAAATATGGGTAGGTAGAATAATGTCTTTTGTCTCTTGTAGACATCTTATGTATAAAAAAAGAGAGACTGTGCATAGTTCCTCCATTGCTTCTACCCAAAGACAACCATCATCTACCTGATGCATAATGTTTCCCATCTCAAAGAAGGGTTTCTCAGAAAGTAAGGAAACATAAATATAAACATGTTACATGACAAGGCATATGACTATATTGAAAACCTTTACTGGATTTATTGTTTGTTCTAGAAGTTTGAACTCCATAATGCTATCTTAAATCCTATGAGTCATCCTATTGTCACATATGATGTATGGTAGAATGGTCTACCTAAGAGTAGCTTTGCTCATATATTTCTTGCATCTCCATGAGTACAAAATCTACTGGAAAGATAAATCTGTCCACCTTGACCAAGATGCCTTCACAAATACAATATGGTTGAACAAAAGATTTATTAGACAATTGAATCATCATATTGGTCTTCCTACTATGTGGCAATCCCATCTTCTTGAATGTCTTCAATGGCATAAAACTAATGTTGGCTCCTGAATCACATAGTGCATCCCCAAAATTGAATTGTCTATTGAACATGGTATATTAAATCACCCTGGATCTTCTCTCTTACAGAGTAACTTCCTTTGAATCTGCCTACTCACCTCCTCAAGTAGGACCACTACATCAAAATCGGTCGTCTTCTCTTCTTAGTAATTATATCCTTCAGAAATTTTCCATAAGAGGGAATATGTTCCAGATCCTCTACTTAAGGAAAATTCACATGAAGTTTGCAAAATATGTCTAAGACTTCTTGTATAGCCAATATTCCTTTGTTTTCTTAAGCTCATTTGGAAATGGTGCATGCACAACAATCTTCCTGACATGCGGTAGAACATTAGAAACGGTACATGCACAACAATATTCTTGATATGTGGTAGAACATTGGAAATGGTACATGCACAACAGTCTCCTAATATGTGGGGGAACATATCCTTCTTAGGGTATTTTTTTCCCACTAAGCTAGACTGAATACTATCTCCATCAACCGCTTCCTTAGGTATCAAAAGTAGAACAACTATCTCCCCTTTAACTGCTACATCAGGAGTGTCTATAGTTGACTAACTCTACCTTTTCTTACTCTACCTTACTTCTTGTTTCTTATCTATCACTTTACCACTATGTAGATTTATCGTCTTGGCTTGTTGGTTATTTTCTGGGATGTCAATTTTCCCAGAAACCCTTGTTGAGTAGGCTTCTTCAGAAATGCTACATCTTCCACCAACTGGGAAATATGAGTTTCTAAGTTTCTTATTTTTGTCCCTTGATTCAGGTGTTTCCTATGGGCTTGGTTAAAATATGACTCATTTTTTGTCATAAATTTCCCAAACAAGTCCTCCAACTTGTCAAACCTACTTATACCCCTTTTTTATTTTGATGTGGAATATTTGGTTATTGAGTGGAGGTTGTTGTCCCTGTGAAGGGTCTTGTTGGAAGTTATTTGGATTCTTCCAATAGAGTTTTGGGTTGTTCCTACATGGGTACTCATTTTGTTGTTGGATTGTTGCATGCAAATACATTCTTATTCCTCACCTCCAGATGAGGTGGCAGTCATAGTCCCTATGTGCTTTATCAATTAAGCCATATGAGTCCTGAGCTTCTTGACTTTGTGTGACTCCATGGCACTCTTGGCTACTGTAGGGAGTTCATGTTCATCATCTTAGTATTGATTCCCAACCATGTTCTTTAATATCTCATGATACTCCTTTTCTGTATTTTTAGAAAGAATCCCGCTCCTGCACTACCCAGTGTGGTTCACTCTCCCTTATGCAAGTTATAATAAAAAGTTTTTTCTTAACCATATATCAATTCCATGACGTGGAACCTTCCTCAACATGTTCTAATAGTGCTCCATGCCTGAGAAAAAGATTTATCTTTGTGATTATTCAAACTATGGATTTCCCAACCAGTTCATTTTTCATTTGAGGAGAAAAGTATCTTTCAGAAAACATATAAATCATTTCATCCCAAGTTTTGAAATACTTAAGGTAAATAGAGAAACGAAATTTTTGCTTTGTCCATGAATGAGTTAGGGAATAGCTTCAGAGAAATCATGGTGGTCCGTATAGTGTCAATCTTTAACATGCCACATATTTCTACAAAAATGGTGATGTGATGCATCAGATCCTCCACAATGTGCATGTGGAACACCTATGATTTTATCAAGGCCACCAGACTTGGATTTATTCTGTAGCTTCCCACATCTAGTGCTTGTTTCATAATAGGACCCAATTGTGATGTAGCTGGAGATGCCTTTATTTTCTTCCAGATAGTTTTCACATCATCTGAAACAACCATGTCATCATTGTTGTCTTCCCTGTCATTAGACATATCTTCTTCTTCTTATTATTATTATTATCTACCTCTAGATCTTCTGGGATGATGAATTTCTCCTCATTACTTGTTAGTGTAACTTCTTCTATTTTTGGTGGTGTACTCATTATCATTTTATCAGATGAAGAATAATTATAAAGAGTGGTACCTAAGAAGGGATCCACTTCTTACTTAATTAAGGAATAAATCAATCAAATCAAAACACATTTATATGTATAATGGAAAAGATGAAATTTAATTTTATCAATTATGATATATCAAATATAGTTTTAAAGTAGGAGTGTAAAATTTAACTATTACAAAATAATTTACTTTATGGTTCATACATTGTTCCTCACCTCAAAGGTGGTACTGCAAAATAAAAAGGTTACATCTAATTAACTACAAGACCAGTTGCAGAGAGCAACATGACCATCTCAGGCTATCCTTCAAAGTCCAAAGTCATGGCTCAAGGTTCTCCAAAGTCACCATTCTCTATAACACCTACATTTTGATGGTTTGGGAACAACACCTGAAAAAGCAAAGAAAAGGCATGTGGGTTAGTATCTATTGAGTATGTGCATAATAAAATATTTAGGCATTTAGATCAGAAGAGTGCAAGGAAGGGGGTTCCTATTCAACAGGGGGCTATTCCCTAAGTAGACAAGTTTAATACAATTAAATAAGAGAATGAAAGTCGAAAGAATGAGGAATATGAACACTAGATACATAAATAACATACAAAGTCTTTCCATTCACCATCCATAATTTCACATAACAAACAATTGCATGTAGATATAGTAGACTAAAGGTAGCTAAGGTAGAGCCAAGATACAATTGGATTATATGCCAAAGGTCAGGTGGAAAGTCACACCCTGGGTGGAAGACACATCGATATATATATATATATATATATATATATATATATATATATATATATATATATATATATCGAAAGACACACCCTGGGCAGAAAGACACATTGTATGGTTATGAATAAGCATCTATATTAGTTATATTAGTCTAATACAACATGAAAAATAGGAAGGTGAGGCATATGTCCATCACTCACATTAATAAGATTAATTTACATGGCACGATGGGTTTCAAACCCAATATGAGCATGAATAAAGGGTTTAGTATATTTCAAAATGATTTCCACTGCAAAGTTTAAGATTGAAATAAGAAATGGCAATGTCAAATGATGTCTCATTATGGAAAAATGTATGTCAAAGTCATATTAGTGAATAAATTTAAACAGAGACTGCAAGTACTTGATCTTCACTACTAATGCTTAACTCAATGGTTATACTTGGTCCACAAGGTCGATTTTTCATACTAGGAACAAATTTGGTGTGGTAGTCAAACCAAATCAAAGATATGGATATATTTCTATTATAGCTATATATTGTTCTTATCTAGGTCTGTTCACTTAAAGGCATGTTAGGGTTTTAGTCTTATTAAGTGAGCATATGATCCATTGCAACAATTGTTTTTGTTTTGAGATCTATATATAGTCACACAAGTTAAATATTTTTGGATTACATATATGCATTCTTCCATTTAAGACTTAAATGTTATTATATTTAAACCTATATGATTCGATATCATTATTAACATCATATTTTAATATGGGTATTAGTCTGTATACCCATTGTATTATCTAATAACCATTATATATATATATATATATAGAGAGAGAGAGAGAGAGTCATGCTAGAATACACTCGAGTGTACAGATTATGTTGTACACCCCAATGGTGTTTACCTATCTAGACCATGTTTTTCTAAAATCTAATCCATTAATCTTAATAGTTACAATAATAATAGGCTGCATACAAAATTTGAGCTCATTTGGATGAGTTTAAGTCAATCATCCAACGACAAAAAAATCGACGCACAAAACTAATTTGAAATGCCTAATTTTTGCATCTTTTAGATGCATGACCTATAAATGTCCAAATGAGCTAAAATTTATTATTTAGTATGTCCTTAAGATATTTAAGAAGATTAATAGTTTAGATTTTTCAAAAAGTTATTGGATCTTTAAAAATGACTGAGGTGTACAGTGCCTTCGGTACACTCGAGTGTATACTAGCATGACTCTCTCTCTCTCTCTCTCTCTATATATATATATATATATATATTCATAAATTGATATCTAGGATTTTATTTTATCAACAAGGTATTAGAACTGTTTTCATAATTAGTCATCCATATACATATATATATATATATATCTATATATATAATAGAATTTTCTTTTTTAGACACTCTCCCTTTTTAATATTTAAATTGAAGTGGGAAAAACTAGACCAATTAATTCCTAGATCCACATATATTTATAAATACCTTCATGTATATATATATGTATGTATATATGAATATAGGATTTAAAATCTATATGTAACTAGGATATTCTTAATTAACAATTACTAGAGTTACAAACTCTCTGTTGATTAATATTGATACATCGATTTGTAGGATGAATATTAGAGAAACTAGTCATTGATATAGGACATTACCATATGTATTATATCCTTAACACTCTTATTATTACAAAATATTTTGTTTACTATATTTATACTAAGTATATAAGTATACCAATGTTTTAGAATTTATAGTTTCTAAAATCATTATATAAACAAACACACACATATATATCTCCATGTGGTACACATATTTGTAGTGGATAGACCATCCTAATATATCAATATTGACTAAATGTAATACCATGGAGATTCATATTACCTTCTCATATCATTATCTACTAGTCTTCTATAAAAGAAGAATTCAACATAAGTGGTAAAATGACCTTTATTTCAAAACAACTCTTTCATGGCATGTTTGACCTACATGTCATTTGTTTAGGATATACTTGTGAGGATCAGTCTTTAGATTGAGATGATGAAGACATGTAGATTTTCAACCTTCCTGAATGCAACATATTTGTTGATGATGACCCATCATTCATCATGAAGGAGAATGGGATTTGCAAGTGACTAGAGGAGGAAGGTAATTTTTGACGATATTTGAGTAAAATGCATGTCTGAGGGTCATGTTCTTACTATCCTTTCTACACTCTACAGTCAAACTGGGAAGGGTCACTGATTTGGATGGCTTGAGGGTATCAAGTAAACCTATAATTCATCACGAGTTCTCACAGACATGCCTTCAATGATGTGAAGTAGGTTGTGAGGGAGTCTAACAAGCGACATAGGAGTAATATCAGATGGGATGACCATGTTTATAGGTCTGCATCCATCATGGTTGGGAGGAGTAGTAAGGTTCCATGATTCTATGTTGGTCGAGCATGATTGGTAACAAAAAAATCATGCCGCATCGCAAGTTTACGATGATAATAGATTATAGGTCAAGGATGGGTGCAAGGAGGAGGAGGAGAAATAAGAACAAGAAGTAGTAGTCAAAGAAGAATAAGAAGAGCTACGAGGGTCTGTAGTGTGTGTGGAAATGAGAGGGAAAGGTAATAGGTAAGAAATAGAGTAAGGGGGAGGAGAAGAGGAAGAGAAGAAGAAGTGGATGAGGAGGAGCAACATATAGTTTTGGCTTCCTTGTCATTTTTCTTGGCTGGCCATGGTGCATTGATCGTAGTGGGTTAGCGTTTGTTGAGGACACATAAGGAAAAGAGAGGAAGAGAAAGGCAATGGAGAAGAGACATGGGAGAGAGGGAGAAGAAGAGAAGGTAGATGGAAATAAGGTTAGAAGAAACAATAGTCATTAAAGTGTAGAATTTGCACATCACATTTAAAATGGGAATCACGTTTGTTACATGGTAAATGGAGAATTATTGATGGAAATTGAATGTAATCATTGACACAATTAATGTGTATTTTGTCTAAGTTTTTACACCAATTTTGTGAGTAGTCAAATGAATTCCTATTGACCTGAAATTTGACATGTTGGTTGAATAAGACACTAAAAACAAGTTTTAATGTTAATTTTATATTTTCATAATATATAATATTTTATCTTGTTACTTGAGAAGTAAGTATTTAATTATGCATATTCCCTTTCATAATCAATATTGGTACATTCTTTTGTATTTACTATTTCCTCACCTCAACTAGACTCAAATGATTCCAGAGTGGCAAATTAGGGTAAAAATATATTAGTTGGTGTATTTGAATAGTTCACCCCCAGTTGAAACTTATTTAGTTGATTTTTCATTAAATTTATATAAAAGGTGAATTGTTAAAACATTACATTTTCTGGGCTCCTATATTCTTACTAAACTAGTTCAAAGGAAAAAATATTTATTGCTAATATAATTTAAACTTGAGCCTAAGGAGGGAAAAGCTCAACTATATAACCAAATTTCAGTACGTTACAACACGCCAACCCTTGAAGAGGATTTCATCCTTGAAAATCCACTGAGTACTAGCCTAGTCAATCAATATATCGAACATCAATAAAACTAAACTTTTTGTTTGTAGTACGTACCATTTATAATTTGTTATAGCATTTCATAAAGAGTTTTTTCAGTTCATTTTTTATCACTTGATTTTATTTATTACTAGGGGTCGAGGCCATGATGTGAACTTGTTATTTATCATTCACTAAATTACTAAACTTAATTCCTAAAAACTAATACAACTAGAGAGTTTTAATTAAATGAAGGTAACATTTAATGTGTTGAGTTATCAAATTATTTACCTCCTCATATACTCTCTTTATACTTTCAACCAATATAGAATCTGACACTAATTTAATTAGCACATTTCATTATATGGGATCATTTTGAATTATCCAATTGATGTCCACGGTATTCATATTAACAAGGTTTTAATACCCTAATTAAGAAGTAATAATATTTGTGTGGCATTTAGTTGAGGAAATTACTCAATGGTAATCGAATGCATTCATTGTTAAGTTTAGACATCCTATGGATGAATTTCTTTCCTAAACTTCTAAAGTACAAAACTCTACCCCTTACAGGGTTAACATATAGTCATCCAAATCATCTAAAGAGGTAGACTGGGGTAGATATACTAAGTTATGTCTATCTAAAAATTATCCTTATTCATTGATCCATACATAACTCTAGGGTTTTTAGGTTGACCAAACCAATCAAGGGGGTTTCTTTCTAATCAAAACTACATATGGTGGTGACTTGGTTCATGAAACCTTTGATGAAAATCCAGAAAAATTTTCTAACATACCATATAATAATAAAAATAATTTTGACGATGATAGCTATTATGATGAGAAGGTAATAAATTGGCGGCAAAATCAATATGAGAACTAAATCAACCACTCATTCAGTCAAAAGTGTGAAATCATCAAGTGTTTATAAGGGAATACTAAAATCATATCTAACTCATAACATTGGTGATATGGATATAGATTATTGGAACACGATGTCAACTACTACTACATCATTATGGGTTATTCCACCCATCATTTACCACCACCATACACATATTCAATCCTATTAGGGAGTGCATAACCCCAACACGTGACATCATGAATTTCTTAAGTCATTGCACTATTTTAAGAAGGGAATATGGTTTAATAAAGCCTCATACCTTGAAGTATTTTGGGGAGTGGTAGTGACCAAATTATATAGGGATTGAAACCCTAGTTGGTATTCAATGACTCATGATAGGTACATCAACATCCTATATAGGATCATTTAACATACTAATAAAGGAGCATGTATAGGAACAATAGAGGATAACTTGAAATAGTCTGATTCACCAACTGCACTGGATCTAATATAATACTATAAAGAGTGAGATAAGAAAGGATCCTCTCCTTACATAATTGTGGAATAAACTATCCAACCTGAATACACTTATATGTATAATGGAAAAGCTGATTTTTTAATTTCTCAAGTATGATATATCTAATAGAGTCTTTAGCAACAGTGAAAATTTAATTGTTAAAAAATCATTCTTGTTATAATTCAAACATTATTCCTCACCTCAAGGATGGTACTAAAAAATAAAAAGGTTACATCTAATTATTAAAAGATCGATTGTATAGGGAAACCTTGCCATTTCAAGCTATCCTTCAAAGTCCAAAGTCACGTCTCAAGGTCCACTAGAGTCACCATTCTCTACAACACCTACATCTGGGGGGGTTTGGGGACAATACCCAGAAAGGAAAACAAAAGGTATGTGGATAAGTAAGTAGTGAGTATGTGTATAATAAATATATCTAAGAATTTTAGATTGGAAGAGTGTAATAAAGGGGGTTCTCATTTAGAAAGGGGACATTAGCAAGTAGGTAAGTTCATTAAATTAAATAAGAGAATGAAAATGAAAAGAATGGCACATATGAATAGTAGATCTATAAAGAACATAAGGAGTCTTGCCATTTTACAATCCACAATTCAAAAAATAAAAAAATTACAGGTAGATTAGTTGACTAACAATATCTAAGGTAGGGCCAAGACAACATCAGATCTTATCTAGGCCAAATGTTGGGTAGAAAGGCACACCCTGGAAGGAAAGATGCACCCCTGTATATGTAAAAAGGTGGAGAAACACAACCCATGATAAAATACTTACCTATGGTTATGTATAAGCATCTATATTAGTTATATTTGTCTGATATCACATGAAAAATAGGAAGGCAAGATATATGTCCATCAATCACGTCAATAAGATTAATATACATGAAACCAGGGGTTTCAAACCTAATATAAATATAAATAAGTAGCATTTTAGAATATTTCAAAATGATTTCCACTATAAAGTCATAAAATAAATAAGATATAGTAATGTCAAGAGGTGCCTCATTAATGCCTAAATTTGAATAGAGACTGCACATACATGATCTTCATGACTAATGGTCAACTCAATAGTTATGCTTGGTCCACAAGGTCAAGTTCTCCTTCGAGGAGCACATTGGGTGTTTTAGTCAAAGCAAAGCGAACATATGTTTACATTCCTATTATAGCAATACATATTGTTCTTATCCTATTTTTATCCACTTAAAAGGATATCAGGGTTCCTAGTGTTATATTAAGTAATCATATGATCCATTGGATATTGTAACGAACCAAAACCTAGGATCTGACCCTATCCCTTGATTAAAAGGCTACTGATATTGGTTCCTTAGATTTGATCAAACAAGGATTAAATGAAAACATATTTACATAGTAACTTAATTATGTGCCAACATGTACATAAATTTATGAAATATGAAACATATCTTTTCTTTGCTAAGTAATATTCATATAATTGACTAAATAAGAGGATAATGTTCTTAATACATGTCTTATAATGACAATTGTAAATTTCATGTACAATCATTTATATTAAAGTGGAATTAATGGATTAAATATGTTCACCACCACCATCATCATCTAAGCCTTAGTCCCAACTATGTTGGGGTTGGCTACATGGATCCTTTGTTCCATTCAGCTCTACCATGGGTCATATTATGCTCAAGATGTAGAGATTCAAAATCTTTCTTTATAAGCTCTTCCCATGTTAATTTAGGCCTTCCTCTTCTCCTATTAATTGTGCTTGACTCAATAGCATTACTTCATATAGGCACAATATTCAGTCCATATTGCACATGTTCATAACATATGAGCAGCTCTCACACAACTTGTCCTCAATGCTCACCACCCCTCTTTATTCTTGATATAGTCATTTCTCAAGCGATATTTTCTTGTCTTCCCACACAACCATCTCAGCATACGACATTTCATCCACGTTCATCTTGTTGATGCCTTGTTTCTTCACCGCCCAACATTCACTCAAATAGAGCATGGTTGGTCGTATAGTAGTTCTATAGAACTTGCTTTTTAATCTAAGAGGGATCTTCTGATCACATAATACTCCAGTTGCACTCCACCATTTCAACCATCCTGCAGTGATCCTATGACAAACTTCCTTTTGGACATCCACATCTATTTGAATAATAGAACCCAAGTAACAAAATTTATCATATTTTGGTATATCTACTCTGTCCAACTTGGCTCCACCTTTCACACTGTGAGATTGGATGAAATTGCAATTCATATACTCAATTTTTCTCCTACTGATCATCAATACATTTGATTCCAATGTCTTCCTCCAAAGTTCAACTTTATCATTCAATCCATATTTACTTTCATCAATCAATATGATATCATCAACAAATAATATACACCAAGGAAAAGGTGTATTTTTGTGCGTAATAATAATATATAACTCTGTTTGTAATAATATGAAATTATTGAGACGAATTGAAGATTATCAACATATATGAAGATTAATTGTTTAAGAGCACAATGGTGATATAACTCAAAAAAGGAAATTCCAAAACTTAAATATAATGGTAAAATGTGTTCCTTGGGTCCCAATTACCTTGGGTGCCAAGTTTCACTCTTATTTGAACAATAATAAATACCCTAATCTTATTTAGAGAAGAAAATAGGAGAAAAATCCAAAAGTGTTAAATAAATTATTAAATGACTTTAAAAATGGAAACAAACTCCAAATTCAAACTCCACATACTAAATCAGTCTATGTGTGAATTTTCACATTAATCAGACACACTTATCTATCCTAGTGTAGTTTAGGAGAGAGAAATGACTTAAAGTACAAAATATTAAATAAGATAGTAAACTATCCCAAAAAGGAAAACAAATGGTAAAATCATAATACTCATGTTTAGATTTACTTGTAGGCCAAGTTTCACATCTTTTGGGTTGTCAAGATGCCTCTAATTCATTGAACAAAGATAATATATGATATGATCTAAAAATATCAAATAAAATATTAGATGTTTTCGAAAGTAAAAATTAAAGCCAAAATTGGTATCAAAATGTCTTAATTATTCTAGGGGTAAAATTCCATATTAATTGGACTATGTTTGGACCTTCAATTTGATTGGAGAAGAAAGGACATAATTAATTAATATCACTTTATTTGATTTCCAATTTGGATAAGGTTTGTGATTTTTCTATTTGTCAGGCTATCACGCAGTTGTGTAATTTTTTTCCTTTCTTTTTTGTGGGAGGGTGCAGTCAGTGGATGATTGGGATAATTTTGTGGACCTGTGCATGGTGGAAAACTCATCTTCTACCTTCTCCAGTTTAGGCAAGTTGGGTTTTTTTTACGAAATAGTAGCACAACTTTTTCACTCCAGTTTTCTCCTCCATCCAACCATATTTCACATAGATTTCTTTGCCATTATAGCACTCATTAAATTCCAAACCAGATGATCTAAGCTAGGAACCCTATGTCTCCCTATAAAAGAAGACCCCAAATCCCCCATTGTTGACCATCTACCCCTAAGTTGTAGATTCCCCTTCACCACCTCCTACATATATCCAAACACCCAACAACCTTCAGCAAACCCTTAGCATCTATCCTCTTCTAATAATTGAGTCTCAAATAGTGTGTTTAGTTGCCACAGAGCTGACCTACTTCATTGGGATATCATCATTCTCCTAGCTGCCTATGACCACCACAAATCCAATTGGTTAGTAGTAAGTCTCCTTCTCACCATACCCTTCTTTCTAGAATATTTTTACCAGGTGAGACTTGCCTTAAAGGAGGATCCCAATGCTGGTCCTCATCCCTATTTTCCAATGACGATGATGACATTCTTAGGGTTTTCTCACCCTTGTAACTCAACTTTTGTTCCATTGTGTTCCAATAACCTCACACAGTCTCCTCGTGTGGTCAACAAAAGGTGTTTCTTATTCACTTCTTTTGACTTGTTTTTCTCCCCATTTTCCTTGGTTAACCATTGCAAAAGATCTACTCTGTGTGTTGTGATGTCTTGACACCTTTGGTTTGCCCCTTCGAGACCGATGGAACATAGTCTAACCATGCTAGTGCTCCATCAATGATTTGATGTAATCTTTCACAAGCTCCATCCCACTTTTAGACATTAAGAGAGAGAGTGTTTTTTGAGTGTGGGTTGAAGCAGTCAAAGGAAGAAGATGGATGCCTGCATTTGTCTACATTGCCCTCGCTCTGGTTTTTGTTTGATCATCACCTTAAAGGGTAAAATGTCTTTTGCCACTCTTTTGATTTCGCTGACTTTTACCCCTATTCTGGCCATTTCGCAAGCCCTGATAGGGCCAGGTTAGAGGACATTTATACCAGATAATTTTACCCACATGGCTAAATCAAATTTTCAGATTGGTCGATACTTACAAAACTCATAAATAATTCTATCATTATCCAAAAATTACACAAAAATACTAGTTGGATTTAGAAAATTATTCACTACTAAAATAAAAAATTTCATAACCTAAATCCGAGTATAATCATAATAGTAATTTAGGATTTACAATATGCATACTAACTAATGATTGTACATACAAATCTATGATAGGTGAACAAGAACCCTAACTTGGGATTTGGATTTTGACTTTGGAAAGTTGATAAACTTCTTGAGGTACGATGCATCCCCCTGAGTCATATTGAGAAATTACTTTCTTTTTTCTCTCTTGGGCCTCTTTGACATTTCTTATTATTAAAATTTGTCTTGCTTGTCTTGATGACCTATTTGGTTCTATTCTTAATTACTTTGAACTCTTCATATATATTGGACCTTCTTCTCAATTAATCTCTAACTATGGATTTTAACCCTGTTGTTCCTTATTGTGGTATGGAACCATAATATTCCCCACTTTTGTGGTGAATGTTTTATTTTTTCTATTTTTGTATGGCAACCTTATTTATTCTATAAAATATTGAATACTTGCCTCTAGATTTTGCATGCTATGGGGTTCAATAGCCCTAGAGTAGTGTAATTACTTTGGTTTTTGGTTTGTGTGCCCATGTTATATTTTTGGGATGGAGCGTGTGTGCCCTATACTTGGGTTGTGTGCCCACTTATATATATATAAGGGAGATGGTTCTGTTCCATACTCTACCAGGTTTTAAGGTTGTGAGCCTTATCTACCATTGATATTTATATTATTCTAGTGCTATGCTGATCTCAGATGCATGCATGTTGATGTTATTGTGATGAGTTTTGTGCCCAAAATTTATATGTGCTTTATAGCACAACTTTTATGTTTGTTTAACGGCAAGTATTCTTCTTGTTTATGATCTTCTTTCAATTCTTATCCTATTAATATCCACTTGGGTGGTACTTTCATATTCTATGGGAAGCCTTGTTTATTTGACGTCATTTATTCCTTACTTTGCTCAATACACGATTAATATGATCATATCGACATATATTCTGAAATTTTTTCACTTTGCTCTTCTCTTTAGGGGTATGCTTCCAACCCTAGGTGTAGGTTAAGGAAACGATAACCAAGGTTGACCAGGACAACATCAAGAGTAGCTGAACCTTCTTGGGAGATAGATTCGAGGTGGTTATATGACCCTTTGATCCTATGTTTTAGTTTAGTTTTCATATGTATCACCCTACGTGGTGAAGGATGGTGATAATATCAAGCATTCTAATAGTTAGATATTTTATATTCTGATGCAACTGTTGGTATCTTGAATCATACTTTTGAATAAATTGGATTATCACCCCTTTGCAAAAACATTAGTCATGTGTTTGGCATATGGGATGTTTTCTTTTTATTTGATCAAGTAGGGAGCAAATTCCCTCTCAGGTCCCACTCCTTACAATTATTTATTTTGGTTCTGAGATCCATCTTTAATCACAAAAGTATATATTTATACATTAAATATCATGGAAAATAATATGCATTACTCCCATTTAATGATATTCTCTATCTACAACTATATGATTCATTATCATTCCTAACATCACATGTAGCATGTATATTAGTGTGTATTATCTAATCACTACCGAATATATATACATATATGGGCATCTATGATTTTAGTTTTCAACAAGGTATTGCATCCATTTCCATTATAAGTCACTCCATATACATTTTGTAACAATATTTTTTTTCCTTTTATATGTGCTCTCTTTTTAATAATCTAATCATAATGGGACGACCTAGCCCAATGTAATTCCTAGATCTATATCTATTTCAAAATACCTTTATATATGTATGTATATATGAATCTAGGGTTTTCAAAGCTATTAATATTTATGATATGCTAAATGAATAGTTATTGGAGTTACAAACTCTTCATTTAACTATGGTTATACATCGACTTGTAGGATGAATATTAGAGAAATTGGTCATTGATATACTACATTACTATTTATGTATTATATACCCTCCTTAACACTCTTATTATTACAAAGTCTTTGGTTTAATATATTTATAATAAGTATATAAATATAAACATTTTAAAAACTTTGTGGTTACGAAAATCATCATATTGAAAACACACACACACACACACACACACACACACATATATATATATATCCATGTGATACTCATATTTGTAGTGGACAGACCATCCTAATAAATTGATATGATTAATTTTTATATCATGAACATTCATATTACTTTATCATATCATTATCTATTAGTTTTCTATAAAATTAGAATTTCAAACTAAGGGATAAACTGGCCTTCAATTTCAATGTTTTGAAACAACCCTTTAATTGCATTCTTGTCCTACATGTTTTTTGTTTAGGCCAAACTTGTGGAGATGCATCTTTAGATTGAGATGTTGGAGAGATGGATATTTATAAGCTCCCCAAATGTAATGTATCCATTTATTATATCCCTAATTTCATCTTGAAGAAGGGGGATATTATTTGGAAGTGATTGGAGGAGGAAGAAGGTTTTCGTCAATGGTCTCAAATTAAAATGCATGTCTAAGGGTCGTGTTATATTTTGGTCAGCTATATCCTTTTTATTTTTTTAGTATTTTGTGTAAAAGTTTACAAAAGGAAAAAGAACATTATGTACAGGGCCCTTGGTCCAAGAATTAAATGAATTAGAGATTAGCAAACTAAAGCACAAAATAGACATGACAAGCAATATATCGATAGAGAGCAACCCAGTCCATTTCCAACAGCCTATCAATGTATCATAAAGGAATTGCAACATCCATAGGAAGATATGGCTGACATAATTCAGAAAACAGGAAAGGGGATTCACACAGAAACCTCAAGCTTCCATTACCTTCAGCTCCCTACTATTACTCCAGAAAAGACCAAAGATCAACACTTAAGAAGCAACCTCAATAGATCTTGAAAATAGAACAGTCATAACATAATCAGGAACTAACAATCCTAAAATAGGAAGAGTCTTCTTATCCTTCAGAATAGAGATAACAAAAGATTCATATTTCAAAAACTTCAGATAAAAAACTCCATCAACGAGAGTTTACCAGGAGAAATATGGAGAAACAGATGGACATAGTAATAAGAAAAACCATCTTCCTCAGAATTTAAAAGGGGACATCAAGATATCCTCACATTCTTCATAATTTACCAGAAAAAAAATTTAGAACACAATAATGAGAAAAACATTATATCGGATATGGCCAACAATCATAAATACCTTATTGTCACTTTCTATAATTTTCCAAAGAGGCATGACAACATCCCTCATGAACTCTCTAATTTCTTTCATGCCAGATATGATACATTAAGATAGAAAATAGAGTCTTGAACATCTTGTCCTTTGTAGAAGAAACATCATCCCAGTTAGAGGGGGAAAAAGAAGTGGATAGTGCTTAAGGATCTCAGTCCAAATTTCAGAAACATAGGAACATTCAAAAGATATGTGATGACAACATTCATAATCATTTAAACAAAGAAAGAAAATAGAGGTGACAAGAATTACAACTCTTCTCATATAGTCAGAAGTAGGGTGTTAGTTGAGTCTACATTTCCAAAGATGAGTAATACACTTTTTAGGAGCTTGACAACTCCATATCTAGTGAAAGTAATAATCTTCAGAACCTTTAGACCTGACTGCATCCCACATATGTCTCAAGGTAGCCTTTTTGAGGGACTTATGAAGAACCAACTCATCCCTTCCATGAATATTTGATACTTTAGATTGCAGAATCTCCAGAAGAACAACTGATACTCTACTATAAGGAACATTCCAGTGACCATCTTTAATAATAGAGCAATCCAAAGCATGAAAACATAAGCCAGACTTTATGATCATTTCTTTTCCCACCAAGTCTTCTATAAAAGGACCATTAAGCCAAGGATCCAACCATAATTTGGTTTTATCACCAATACGTACATGAAAATCAACAAGTGGTAATAAAACACGGCTCTTACAATGTTGTTAAAGAGCCAAGAAAAATTAGAATAATCAGAGATTCTCCAAAAAGATTTCTTTCTTAAGTACTTTTCATTTATCCATTTCATCCAAAGAGAGTCTTTTATTTGGGAAATATTCCATGCATTTAAAATAAGACACGCCTTTGAAACTTCCTTACTCTTTCACAAACTCAAACCACCTTCTTTCTTAGGCAGAGTTACTTTGTCCCTAGGAACCAAATGTAAGTTCTTTTTATCATCAGAGAAACCCCACAACAAATCCGTGCAAAACTTGTCAATATCATCAAGAACAGAGCTAGGGATCGGGAAGGGAAAAATCCAATAGAGATGTAAGGAAGCAATATAATAATCAGTTCTTATCTTCCAGAAAAAGAAAGCATCTTCGACTTCCAACAATCCTATGTTTTCTTAATTTTATCAAGTAAAATAGAACAATATTTCTTGGAGAGCTTGCCAGTGAAGAGAGGGAGGCCTAGATACCTAGACTTATCAACAAAGCATGCTTCCATTCCTAGAATATCCAAGATGTCAGAATACTTAGAATTTTTACTAAACAGAATAGAGCTCTTCATAGAGTTGATACATAGACCTAATTCATTGCCAAACTTCTTAAAGATATCATTCAAATACTTTGCACATTGGGCATCAACTTTCATGAACACCATAAGGTCGTTTGTGGAGATTAAATGGGACAAATTTTATTTTTTAGAGGCCTTGACATGGATAATATTTTTTTAGCCACAACTTTTTTTAACATATCAGAAAACCCCTTTCTGACAATAAAAACATATATGGCGCAACATGATCACATTGGAGAATGCCATTAGAGGGAAAGAGAGGCTCAGTAGGTTCCTCATTAATTAGAATTTGGCAGGAGGTAGAATAGAAGATATGCTCAATCCATCTTATCCAAGTAGAAGGACAGATAGCTCCACTTCACTGAATCATAGACTTTTGAGATATCTACTTGGATTCATAAATTCCTCCCCAAAACCTTCTTGAAGTCACTTAGAATCTCATTAGCGAGAAGGGTGGCATCCTTGATGCTCCTACCCTTGATAAAAGCACACTGGTTAATATCAATAATAGAGGGAAGAATGCCCTATAACCTGTTAGCTAAAATCTTGGAGATAATTTTATAAAACACTTTGCAAAGGGAAATTAGATGCCAATTACCAATTACATTAGTGTCATTGTTCTTAGGAATAAGAGTTATGAAAGTTTTTTTGTCTTCTTTCATAAGGTTTCCATTCACAAAGAACTCCTTAACAACTGCAAAACATCATCTCCAATAACATCCCATGCATAATTGTAAAATAGGGCATTGAAACCATCAGGCCCAAGGGCCTTGTCAACATCCAAATTAGAAATGATATCATCAACCTCCTTATGAGAAATAGGAGAAATAAGAGACAATATTTGATCAATAAAAATCACAGGCACCATCCATTCATCACTACATACCCCAGAATTCAAACAAGGTTTGTTGAACATATTATGATAGAAGTCAAAGATAGAACTAGAAATGATAGAGGCATCATGCGATAAACTACAATCAACCATAAGACTGCCTATGTGATTATGAATTCTATGATTTCTCATACAGGAGTAGAAAAAACTAGTATTTGAGTCCCATATTTTAGCGATTGAATGTGTGACTTCTGTCTAATGAAATTTTCCTCTTCATTAGAGAGGTTGACATCAATCATACAAAGATTCCTAGCATGCTCTCTAGATTGTCCATCCAGAGGATTAAGATCAAAAATAGATTGAGCAACAAGTGTATAGTTTCTAGCAACCTTAGCTTTTTCAAAGATTCACCAAAGGCTGATTTATTACATCTTTTAAGATTAACTTTGAGGGCATTCAATTTTTTGTACATCCTAAACATAGCAAAACCTTCCACATTGGTGTTCTAGGTATCTTTGAGAATAGAAGAAAAGTCATCATGTTAAAGCCAAGAATTGATAAATCTAAAAGGATATTTAACAATAATTGGGTTCCCCAACTTTAAGGAAAGTCTTGTGTGATCACTAACAATGTTAGAGATAACCTCTCCATGAAACTCAAGAATAGAAGCTAAGAAATTAGAATTATGAATGATTCTATCAATTTTTGAGGTGATGAACCCTGAACCCTCTTGATGATTGTCCCATGTGAAATTTGGACCACTTAGACTCATATCAGATAGACCAAAGTTCAAAAGACATCTATTGAAGTCCTGCATAGACTTTTTAGTAGGGGGAAGTTTGCCTATTTTCTCCTCAATCTTTTGAACAGAATGAAAATCACCCATAGAAAACTAGGGAGTTTTAGTAATGGAGTGAATACCTTCAATATCATTCCAGAGCTTTTCCCTTTCTACATCACCATTATGTCCATAGACAACAATATTATAGAACTAAAAATTGTTAAAATTAACTAAAGTAAGAATGAGCTAATCAAATTTTTGTAATTTTGTAACACAACAATCCTTCTAGAGAATCACAACCTGACCCAACACATGAGATTGATGGTAAGAAACACAATTATAACTGGTAAATATTTGGCCATAAACGTATTGATATTATTGATTCTAAGCTTTGTTTCATTCAAGATAATAATTTCACTCCTAGAATGCTCTATTCATCAAGAACCCCACTATTTTTATTAGATATACCTCTAATTTTCCAGGAGGAACTATGGATTGAAGGTATCATTTGAACCTCAGTTGTTGAACTAACAGTCTAAATAGTTTGTTCTTTGTTAACAATCTACATAGCTCCAAATTTGTTAGTATGCATTGGAGAAAAATCAACATTGGACACTCTTTGGAAGATGCTCACCATTTTCTCACTAGGAAATGTAGGAGTAGATATATTGTTCTTCCTTTTAACTACCTGAAAACCTTCTTCATCAATGACTTGAAAAAGAATATGGGGAAGGCGACGATAGAGGAAAAATAGGGATAGGCATTGAGGGAACAAATCTTTTATCTTGCTCAATCATGAAGGAATTGACAAAATCTGCATTGTGACTAGCACCAATAGGATTGACCTTTGGAATAGAAGTCTCCATATGAACATCAGTCGTAGAAGAAATATCTGATTTGATCTTCCATTTATGTTTGCTGATCATTTTAGTAGGCTGATTAGGATATACAACTTGGCAATAAAATTCCTCATGAGCAAAATAACCATAGGTTCCACATTTGAAAGGACACCATTCATATTCAAAGTTAATAACATGATGGTCACCATCATCACTTAGAAATGTGAGTTCTTCAGGAAAGGAAAAATTAGCAAATTTTTTAACTTGAATGTGCACATATTCCAATATAGAATAAATACCATTTGGTTCATCATTACACATCGAAGCACCTAGAAACGATCCAATCCTCTCAAATATGTGAAATTTGCATAGGTCTAGAAGCAAATTGTAAATATGAATCCAAGTCGGAACTTCCTTGAACTTTGATTTAGAGAACCTTGAACCAAGCCGCCACTTTTCCAGAAGCATTGGTCTGTTCTTGAAAAAATAGGTTCCAGATAATGCCATCTTGAGATCTAAATCATCTGAAAACCAAAGGAGAAAGATACCATCTCCATGATTAAACACTTTCACATATAACACTGGTTCCCATAGCCAATAAAGATAGTTCAACAACATTGGAAGATGAAGACAGAAGTCTAGAACATAACAGATCAAGCATTTGCTCCATTTCCTTGCATTTTCCCTAGATTCAGCTTTCGAGTATACTAGCTTAACTTCAATGATCATAATCTATTTCCATTGAAGAGAGAACATAGTATCAAGGGCTGAAGCATCCTTAACATCAGGCAATGTGGAAGTGTCAAATACAATGCTTGGACAAGCTTCCTCATCCTTTCTTATCCAAACTCATCTAGACTGTAGGGAGGGCGGTCAGTGACGCTATGTCACCTAGACAGTCACCCAACCCTTTGCTTCCTCATGCTCCATTCATATCCCAACTTGTAAGGGCCATGTTCTTTCCAGCCTTGCTATACTATAGAGACAAATTGGGAAGCATCACTGAATTGGATGGCTTAAGGGTATCAAGTTCACATTCGATCCATCAGGATGCTCATAGACATGTCTTCCCTAATGTGAAGTGGACAGTGGGGGAGTCCAACTAAGATAGGAGTAATATCAGATGGGGTGATCATGTTTGTATGTTTGTGTCTGTCATGGTTGGGATGAGTCACAAGGTTCCATGGTTCTGAGTTGGTTGAGCATGGCTTGGAAATAACAGTGTCATGCTACTTTGCAGGTTCAAAAAAATAAAATATTGTAGGTTGAGTTTGGTGCAAGTAGGAGGATGAATAATAATAATAATAATAATAATAAGAATAAGACTAAAGAGGATCTAAGTGTGTGTGAAGGAGAGGGAAAGGTAGAAGGGAAGTAATAGGACAAGAGGGAGGAGAAGAGGAAGAGAATAAGTGGAGGAGGAGGAGTGATGCACAATCGTGGCTTCCTTGTTATTTTTCTTGTCTGGCTATGGTGCATTGATGGTAGGGGGTTAGGGTTTGTTGAGGACATGGAAGGAGAAAGAGGAAGAGAACGACAACATAGAAGAGACACGAGAAGGAGAAGAGAAGAAGAGGGAAGGAGGGGAGGAAGAAACAACCGTCACTAAAGCACAAAATTTGTGCCACACATTTCAAAGGGGGAGTAGGTTCGTTAAAGGGAAAAAAGGAGAACAGTTGATGACAATTGAGTGAAATTATTTATAGAATTAATGTGTTACAACTAGATTTTTCCACCAATCTCATGAGTAGTCAAATGAAATCCCATTGACATGAAATTTGGCACGTTTTCTAAATAAGACATGAGGAATCAAGTTTTAACATTAGTTTGACCTTTTAATAACATTAAGTATCTTATTTTGTTACTTATAAAGTAAGTATTCAATTATGCATATGCCTTTCTTAATCAATATTGATACATTCTTTTTTATTTATTATTTCCTTTCCTCAAGTAGACTTAGAATGATTGTAGAGTACCAATTTAGGCAGATACAAATTAATTTTTGTATTTGTATAACTAACCCCAATTGAAAATTATTTAATTAATTTATCATTAATTTTATATAAAATTATGATTTATCAAAACATTACATTTTCTTGGTTCCAATTATTCTTAATAATATTATTCAAGGGAAAAATATTTGTTACTAATATAATTAATATATTCCTTAGCTTTTTGCAAGAACATTACATGATTTTCAAAGGAAGGAGACGAGCTCAGTAACCAATGGTCTGGGTTTGGACCATAAACTAGTACCTAAAAAGTAGCAAACTCACTATAAGAACATAGATCACTAGATATTGAGTAACAAAAAGATTTTGAGAATATTTTTTATTGAAAAAGAAATTAATGAAAACTAAAAATGGCCTAGAGTGTCCGGTTCCAACATTCTTAGTGCTAGACTGTAAGGAGTGGGACCTGGTAGGGGACCGCTCCTTATCCAATTCAAGAAAATAATTCTACATGCAACCCCATGAATAAAAATATGACCAAATGAAAGGGGTGTTTTTTCTCAAAGAGATGAGTATAGAAACATAGTTTGTGGCAACAGAAAATAAAATCCTAACTATTACACAAATTCATTGTTCATCTTAACATTGGGCCTTAGGAAAAGTCTAAACTATGAATCTAATTATCATGTTCATATTGTGGTGAAAAATCTTCTCATATAGAAACTCATACTTGTACTTGGTCCTAAGAAAAGTCCTCTCCTCCCTGAGCCACAAGTTGGGCTAACTCTGGGTGGGTTGAGAAACAACACCCATGAAAATGGAAAACAAGAGGACGTATGTCAGCGAATGTTGAGCATGCATAGAGTAAAATAATTGGGCATTAATTAAAGTGAGAGAAGATTTTAAATAAAGATATGTAAATAGTTATATAACATTATCCAAAAGACAAGGCAATTATTATTGGATAATAAAATGTGTAAGACCATTGGCCTTGCTTTTTAGTTGAACATGCTTACTTATCTTAATTGGATTCTTAAAACCTTAATATAACCTTAATATGTGATTTGATATCATGTGAAAATATAAATTTTTAAGTTTGGTCCAGTTTGGACACTATTTGAGCAAGTTATGCGATTATATACTTGTTTTGGACTTTTGTACAATTTACCCATATCTGAGGTTTTTTTTTGTAATGTGTCATATGCATGTGGTACCTTATATGTTTTCATATCATTCTTGAGTTAGTTGTACCTTGGGGTGCCTAGATGCACCTTGGTTTGATGATGACATCTTTCTAGGGTTGAGTTAGGGTTTCGCTCTCATGGATGAGCTACCTTGGGTGGTGGAACTCAATGGTTACCCTTTTGTTTTTTGGGATACGATGGTGTTGGGATCCTATTATGGTTCCTTGATGATTCCTAGAGGTGTGAGGGTCAATGTCTTCCCCTCTTGGATCTCCTTGGGTCGGGTGTTCACCAAGTGGAGGTGCAAACCGACGGTGAGCTAGGGTTTTCACCCTTGTGACCAAAGGGTCATGATCTGATGGTTAGCCTGCTGTTGTAGGTCGATGGATGGCCCGGGAGTCAACAAATATGGCCTATCAGACTTCCACAACCGATGGAGCTGCTGATTTTCATGGATGGGGTGCCTAAGACTATGGACACTTGGCAAACATAGTAGGACACCTAAACCTTCTTTCCTCTCTCACCCTAAGGCTCATATATCTCCCTCCTTGCTTTCAAATGAGCTCTTTAGTCACATAGATCTCTCTTTCTCATCCTTTCTATTTAGAGCTTCGTCCTCCTTGGCTTTTTGGAGAAGAAGGTGCCCAAGGTAGAAGGTGGTCGATCTCCTTGCATGTGTCCTTCATTTTATTTTCTTCCCTACCTCATTCTTCCTTCTTCTTGGTCGTGTCCATTGTGTTCAATGGTGGGGCATTCTCTAGAACTTAAAGAAATACCTCTTTCTTTCTTCCTTGACCTATGGTTTGCCCTCTTTCTTGGAGAAGGAGCTTGCTTGGCTGTGTGGAGTGCTAAGCTAGGGTTTCTACCTCTTTTGGTCGAGCTACCTTGCTGTTTGGATCTTCTTCTTCTTCCTAGAGGTGATTTATATCACTTTCTACACGTTTGTTGCTTACTACTAGTTTGCATGTACATGATCTTGCTCTAAAATGAAGTTCTAAGTATAAAGATACTAGCTTTTCCTTGGGTTTATGATTTAGTGATGTTACTTGAGTAGTTTATCACCATGAACGAACCTTAAACCCTATGCATAAAGCCTCTTTGGTAGATTAGGCCCTAAACCTTTCTTGCATATGGACAACTTATGGTTTTTTTCTCTTCAAATGATGGTTATACTTAAGGATTTTGATCTATTTTCCCTTCTTTTACAACCTGATGGTGGGGATTCTGGGTGACCTTCATGTGTTAACTGATGGCCATGTTTTAGTTATTGTTTTGGGTTCCCTTTTGTGTGTATAACCGATGGTCATGCTCCCCATCTCAAGTGATGGGCAAGTTTCCCCCTCAAACGATGGGTGTCCATTAGGGTTTTGAGATGTTTTCCACCTTGTGCAAGAATCGATGGTTTTCCTTCTTGCTAGAATTGATGGACTTTCTTTTAGTGCTATTTTTCTTGTGTTTCTCATGCCAACCAATGGTCATACCTTAAGTTCATTGTTAACTCCTTTGGTTCTCAAGAATCAATGGTCTTGGTGCCCTAGTGTGGCTTCAACCGATGGTTTTCTTTCCCTTCACCAAAAGATGGCTTTCCTTTGTGTTTTGCTTTTTTTTTACCACATGTGGATGACAATTGATCGGAATACTAAGTTTGAAAATTGATGGTCCTTATGGTCTATCAACTAATGTCTATTCTGACTCCAAGACTCAATGGTCCCTTGACCTAGGATCACCAACCGATGGTGGCATTGATTCGACACTAGATGGTGTCTGCCAATGGAGGTTCTGACTTCATAATCTGATGGAGGTCATGCACACCACAACTGATGGTGGCACTAGACAACACCAATGATAGTGATTCATTGTGCTACAACTGATGTGGGTTGCATCCCCAAAACTGATGGTTCTTATATGTCCTTAACTGATGGTGCTTTCTATGTTATCAAACGATGGCTTGACTAGGTTTATTTGGTGACTCTTTCTAGGTCACAACTCGATGGTTTCTCTAAATGGTTTATCCAAGGTGTTTTCTGTGTTATAATTGATGGTTTAGCCTACTCAATATTTGATGGTTTTGGAGTGATGCTCGTGGTATGTTGGTTTGGTTTTGATGATGTCAAATTGATGGTGATTTGCCCTTAACCATGTAGTCTTACCTTATCCCTCGTATGAATGCAAACTTATAGTTACCATAATGAGATGATGCATAATGTTATCTATCTTACTTTGATACACCAAACCCTAATACAACTAAGTCATAGAGTTGATCATACTTGATTTGGCTTGTTGAACCTAACCCTAGTGTAATCCAATAATGGTGATGGATCATACTCAACTCTCTTGTATGACTAGTGTGATGATGGAATAGTCTCTCAATGTTATTGTAACCCTAACGTGTTGTTATGTGAACATTTTAATAAAATGTCATACTAAACATGTGTATCACAAATACGGTGATGGTTTTTTGAGCCTTTGGTAAGGCAAGGAAAGATAATGATGTTCTTAAAGGGAATGATGTGATGGTCTTAATGACCTGTGGGTATGGATTGAGTCTTGTGGAGGTGTAATCCTCTCTATTTTGACAGGGGTTGGTACCCTTTGATAATGTGATAAGGATTTATATCTTGTGGTGCTATGATGACAACTAGGGTCTTATGAATGTCAATGAAACAATATCATGTGATGTTGTGATTAGCATTATACTTCATACATTTTATATCTTCTGAAGTTATAATATACCAATGCTTTCTAGAAATGAATTAGGGTTTGCATGTCCACTTGTTTGATGCAACCTTAATTCACCCAATTGGTAATAACTAATCAGGTGAAACCCTAATCATGTAGTTGCCCTAGACATAGATCCACTCCAGTGTCAACTTGTTGTATGGTGAAATGAGTATTCCTATGGGAAACTCAGAGGGCATACTATTGAGTATGTAGGGTGCTTGGAGAGTACATCCTTGTCATCCAGATCCCAAGGTGTTTGAGAGTGGCTATGGTCGTGTCTCAGTATTATATATGTGATATGCGAGGACAGAAATGAGAACAACTGCAGTTATGCCTGGAATGATACATGTGTGCACACTTGGTTTCTAGAGTTGTGGCATGTACTAAGGCAGGCTAGGTGTTTTCAGCCTGAATATACTCGGTGATGGAAGTTTTACTAATATGTCATTGCGGTGCATACTTGTACTAACTTAGTGGGAAGAAGATCTTGGATTCCGACTCTTCATATATCTTGTATGGCACTGAATAACACTTCGCAGTAGTCAGTTGGATTTGGGTAGTATGACTCAAATCCTCAGGGCATAATAGTTATTAACATGTCTAATGGGATAAGCATGTTATATTCTAGATTGCAATATACATCATCTATATATAAAAGGAGCAAATGAGGGTTATCATCCAATGTGAAGCGTTATGTATAATGCAATCTAGAATATAACCATGCTTATCTCGTTAGACATGTTATAACAATTATTAACATGTCTAACAGGATAAGCATGGTTATATTCTAGATTGCACTATACGCAACACTTCACATTGGATGATAACCCTTGTTTGATCCTTTTATATATAGACGTTGTATAATGTAATCTAGAATATAACCATGCTTATCCCGTTAGACATGTTAATAACTATTAACTATACTTGATATCTGTGAAAAATGTTAATCTTTCCATGCTACAAATTGACTATGTATAGAACTATTCTCAAGAAGTTTTAAATATGGTAGATATATTTTGTTATATAATCTGCTCTATCGATTGCTTAACTTGTTGTAATCAATAAGCATTGTTGAGAGTTATATCTCTCTCTGGGACATGGGTCTCACCTCATAGTCACCACATCTTTTTAGGTGATCAACATTAGAGGCAACAAACCCATGGAAGTGAGGAGGAGCTATGGTGTTGGACCCTAGAGAAGGTTGTTAGATGTCTAGTATGTTCTAGAGTCATCCGTGTACTCCCAGGTCTGGGCAGGAAAGTTTGTATATGATGTTTTAATTGACTTGAGATTTTGGGTAGCATGTTGATGCTTGTATATGTGGATAATATTCTTCTGTATATGTATATGTTCTGACTGAGGTTATAAAGTAGTTTGTAGCATGATATATGAAATATCATGTTTTTGGGCTTTTGTGTAAATGTTTCTGAGTATGATGGTGATGTTTAAATCAGTTTAATTACCCCTTTTCTACTATGTGGTTGATTAGTGATTGATCAAGTTTGTGTTTAAGTAATCTCATTTAGCATGATGAGGTGTCACATTTGGTTGGTATCAGAGCTCTAGGTTCACAAGTCTATAGGGACACTAGGACTTAGGACTAGGATGATGTCTAAGAAAGTGAATATAACATGAAAACATGATGCACACTGCCTAATCTTGGTATTTGGATGCCCTGGCCAGGTATTCCAATATTGAAGAAAAGGTAAGTGTGGAACTCTTAGATTGTTATCTTCCTTATTACCCTAATCAAATAGTTAGTTGGAAACAATCTAAAGAACATACTAAATAATAAATCATGGTGAAAATATCTCAATCTTATCTTAAAGAAGATGAAAAATCACATCGAAGCCTATCAAAACTTGAATGATTGATAATTAAAGAGAAAGATATGACACCATGAAACCCAAATCTGAATAAAAATAAGAAAAAGAGGAGTTTTTGAAGCTATAATTCTATAATTTAATGAAGTAAAAGAGAGATAAATCAATGCTAATGGAATGATTCAAGGCATAAAATCAATATAAGAAGAAGAGAACTCCTCAGATAAGTGCAATATGAAGACACAAATAAGAACTATGACAAATGAATAAAGTAGAACTTGATTAAAATTTAGACCGACCTATGTGTATAAAAAAGTGTTAGAGTAAAAAAATCATGACATGCAAAATAAATTAATAAGGAAATGTGAAAAATAATGAGCTACCCCTTGACAACTGATTTAAAAACAAGTTAACATGAATAGACACACACATAATAACAATAAATTGTCAACAAGAAAGAGCAACGAAGCACGATGATCATGATAATTCCTAGGATGATGGCAAGGAACCTAAGATGAAAAAGGTAAAATGACACATAAATTTGTAACTTACATGATGAATGTAGAATCGGTAACCCCCTGCTAGGAACCCTGCACAATGTTGTTATGTTGTGGGAAGCATGTCTTCCTTTGTGTTTCTTCTTTTTGGGGCACAACTTTTAAGTGGATCTTATGCCACTTGGTATGCATGGAGTTAGTTGTAATATTGGGGGAGAAGACCTTGTTATAGCACCTGGTTTCTTTGAATCATGGTTCCAAGATCATGATGTTTTGTGTTGCGAATGCCTTTTGAGCTCCCAGGAGTTAGGAAGACTTCTACTATACGTCTTGAGTTAGTTATGATGATGAAGGAGAAGTAGATAAGACTAGGATGAGGGCTCCTTTTGGCTTTTGGCATGTGAAGTGGATATCATAGTGATGAGTCCTAGCATCCATGGTATACCATTAATATGTGATTTGAAGATGTTTATTAGGAGAGATTCCAAGTGTTTCTCTTCTTGAGAGAGAGGGTTTGATGATGAGATTCTCCAAGTGTTAGTTGAAAGGAAAAAGAGTGATTAAGTGATTGTGTATATGGGTAAAGGAAGACGAGTGATTCACTGATTTTGTATATAGGTTGTCGATAGCTGGACAAGATCACAACATGGAATGAGTAACCACTACCAAGGATAGATGGTTTGTTAATCAGTTGACATGTGCTATAATGTTCCTTTAGATACACCTGAGGTTGGGATATAATCAGATGAGATCAAAGTGGATGAAACTAGTGGTATGGTCACTATGAGATCATGGGTGTGTTGTTTATACTGAGAAATGTATCAAAATCATTTATGGACTTAATGAACATTGTGCTTAGGTGGTTTCCCTATGAGATGTTCCAAGTTTTGTTGATAGTGTCTCAATGTATTTCAGAAAATGGTCATGCAACATGGACAACACCTTTGCTAAGTCTTAGGATTGTTGAAACAACAATGATTGTGTGTCAAGTCCAGCAAGAGTGAGTTTGAGGTTGAATAAAGTGTCTTCTCAAGGTTATGATATATCTGTTAAGTGCATTGTGTGAATCCAAATAAGGTGGAGACAGTGCTAGAGTGCAAGTAGCCCCAGACACCGACTAAGTTACAAAGGTTCTTAAGTGTATCAGGACACTACGGGAAAGTCCATTCAAAATGTCAATGCCATTTCTTTACCCCTAACAAGGTTGACTGGGAAAGGTGTTCCTCCTTGTATGTAATGACATGTCTCAATGTTCGTGTCAATGTTGTTTATAGATGCTAAAGGAGTAATCGACAAGTGTTCCATTATTGATGTTTCTAAGACAAAGGGAAGGATATATTGTCTTTTGTAATGCTTCAAGCGATAGTTTAAGATATGTGTCGATACCATATATGGTCAACCATGAAGTCATCTTCATCAACGATTATAGACAGGACATAGTTAGGCTCTTCGACGTATAGTGAAACCAGACATACTTGTTGATTCTAGGTCAATGTTGACTCTATGTCTAAATTGACCAAACCCTTATTTTAATGATGACTAAACCATTTCAATTATTTATGTGTAATGATTCTACTTGAGTGATTTAAGATTAGGTATAGACACATGCCAAATGCCCTAACTTGTGCATCTCAAATTGGAGAAAAGACAACTCAAACTCAATGCAAGTGTACATTTGTGGAATATGATGTAAATCCATTAGAATCATGTTGTATATCACTTATAATGATTATATGACTTGTAATAAAGTTTAGAAAAAATTAGGAGTACTTAAATCAACTATTTAAACACTTAAATATCATTTTGGAAAATTCATTGCATGCACTTTATCATTCGAGTTTCAATCTTGACCGATCCTTAATGGGTTTTGAGAATGATATGAATCAATCAAGTTGTCCATCCACAAAACTTGACTAATGACCTTTCTGCCCAATACTAATTTAAGTGGATCGATCAAGTTGTCATGAGGACAAACTCGAATGATTTTTTAAATTGGTCTTGTCGCATAGTGTGATCAGTCGAGTTATCTTTATTGAAACTTGAACAAATGCATTGTATGGAAAAGTGTAGAAAAGTGCTTCTAGCTATTGGAATGTTGCAAAACTAAAAAAAATATTTGTTGCAACATCCCAAATGGCTAGTATTTGTCCTAAAGTGTTCCCAAAGTCTTCTATGCATCCTCAACTATGAATAGGACCCCTTTGGCTTCATCCCATGGCTATCCAAGCACTATGAAGGTCCCTATTCTATAGTTGAGTGCGTCCTACAAACTCCTCTCTCTCTCTAAGCTTAATCACTTGCATCATCCATTAGAGTGAGTCGTAGATTTGTAAGAGAGCTAGTTCTACATGTATATCTTGTGAGACTCTCAGTTCCACCAACACTTAATTTCTCATTCAACCATGAAGATGAATGTTCTCTCTCTTGGCTAAGAGAGGTGAAGAAGAACAAGGGAAGGAGTCCCTTGGTGAAGATATTCAAGGCCTAAGACTTGGAGCAGGAGTGGGTAAACCCTTGGTGAAGGTAGAAGACTCCTTGCTCAAGTTGGTAAGTCATTGGTGAAAGCTTCTCCTTGGAAAAGGTGAAGTAAAAGGATGAAGATCAGGAAGAGTGGGTAATTCCTCAAAGGCTGAAGACTTGTGCAAGAGTAGGTAAGTCCTTGGTGAAGGTGTAAGACTCATTGCAAAGTGGGTAAGTCCTTGGTGAGGTAAAAGACTCTTTGTTGGATAGGTAAGTCCTTTCATGGGTCAAATGTTGTAACTCTTATTAGTGAATATAAGGAGTAGACATGATTAAGAAATCCTAGAGGATGACCTCTCTAGATAGTGGACTGACATACTTCTAGTTTGAAGTATGGAACCACTCTACATAGCTTGTCAATTGGTGCACATTCAATCTCTCTCATCCTTACTATTTATGTTTTAATTACACTCAAATTCCCGTATTAGCAACCTTATCTTGTGATATATCTTTAAGGTCTAATGAATTTTATTTGAGTGTAGTCAGCTCTATTCACCCCCCTCTAGAGCACAAAATCACCCATCCTAGGATCCAAAAATTGGTATCAGAGTGGGTCTTCTCCAAGCATACTTCCACAGGTAGGAGAAGATGGATGATTACCAAGATGGGAGATAGTTTGCCAACCTTCCAATCTTTGATGGGAGTAACTTCCTCAATTGGAAGAGAATATTCAATTCCACATCCCAAGGAAAAAGTCTTGAGCTATGGAAAATGGTGGACCATCCGTACAAGCTAGAAGAGAAACGGATGGAAGAATGGGATGAAGTTACCATGTAGAAAGCCACCTTTAATGAAAGAGCAATAACCATCCTATATGCCACCATGACCCCACCAAGTTCAACCGGATTTCTTCTTGTGAGACAAACTATGAGGTATGGAGAAAGTTATGCATTATTTATGAGGGGACTCAACAAGTGAAGGAAAGAAAAGTTTACATGCTCAAAGGGCTGCTTGAGAACTTTAAGATGGGAAATGAGGAGAATATAGCCAACATGTACTCAAGTCTCAACACCATTGTGAATGGTCTTGTTGTTCTAAGTCATCCTATGAATAGAGGAGAGATCAACTTTAAGATTCTTAGAACTTTCCCCAAGAGATGGGAACCCAAGGTGACCTCCATTGAAGAAGTAACATCTCTTGGTGATATTCCTATTTAAGATCTCATTAGAAATATACAAGCCCATGAAGTCACACTTGACAAGAGAGAAGAAGTTGAAAGACAAGAGAAGAAAGAGCTAAAGAGAATGAAGAAGGATGAAGACAAGGCTCAAATTGAAGCTATTGTGGGTCAAGCCTCTCCATCCTCAAGTTGAATGTGCTCCCAGGATAGACTCTACAAAGGCAAGCCTTCCTCCTCCATATGGTGCCTCAAGTGTGGAAAGAAAGGTCACTTCAAGATAGATTGTCTACAAGGTAAAAAGACTCATCATCACAAGAAAAGAGAAGAGAAGTACAAGAAGAAGGAGAAATGCCACAAAAGCTCAAGTGACTCCTCCAACTCAAGCTTAAGTGACCCTCCAACTCAAGCTCAAGTGAAGAATCAAGTAGAGGATCTAGAACTAGCTCTAGTGATGAAGGAGAATGACATTATGCTCTTATGGCATCAACAAGTGAAGACTCAAATGAGGTAAATCTAAACTCTTTAGATAAAGAATCTTTAATTTCTATTATTCATTCTACTCATGCCTCTCTCAAGTCTTCTAAAAAGAAAAAGAAAAAACTTGCTAGAATTGTTGATAATTTGCATGTAGAAATAGATGATCTGAACATGCTAATACTTGCTTGCTTGATGATAAAAATGCTTGTCTTAGCCAAGTAGATTCTTTTAAACTTGAAAATGCTATCTTTCTTGACAAGATTAGATTTCTAGAAGCTCAACCTCTCATGCATAGTGCTAATGTAGAGCATAGTAACATTGTGGATTCTCTCATGCTTGATATTAATGTTCTTAAATCTGAAAACAAGAACAAAATTTTAGATTTGCAGGGTTTAGAATCTTAAAATAGGATCTATCGTTCTAAGATTGCTATGTTTGAAAATGAAAATGCTTCCTTGCTTGCCGAAATCAATGTGATTGAATCTTGTTCTAGTCCTACTAGTAGAGAGAATAGTGTTGCTGCTCTTCATATTGATAGAGATTCTTATATGACCAAGTCTTTTTGCCTATAAAATGATCTTTTGCATGCTAGAGATAGCATAAATCATTCGTCTTCTACTATTACTTCTCTTATGCATGATAATCATAGTTTGAGATCTTCTTTGAAAAGATTCTTAGTTGGTAAAAAGAATCTTAATGATATCCTACACCATACTACTAAACAAATTGCTAGACATGGTTTAGGGTATGATAGTAGACAAAGAAACAATAAACATAAAGGTCCTCCAGTCTTTCATGGAGAATCTTCTAGTTCTAAGGCTATGGGTGCATGCAACTATTGCAATGGAATTGTTCATTATTCTACTTGTTGTCCTTTTAAGAAAGTACCCAAGAGAAATAGGATTTGGCTTGCTAACATAACCCATCCAGACCCAAAAACATGATTTGGGACCAGTTCATCTTTCTTCTTGTAGGTTTCTTGCTAAATGATTGACATGAGCTATTGAATTGTGAACTGACTTCTAAATCCACATAAAGGAAGAAAGTTGATATGTGTAGGGTGTGGCAACAAGTGGAAAAACAATGGTAAGAACAAAGGTAATGTTACTTTTTCTCATAACCAATCCTAACTTGTTTATGTTAGGTTAGTTTGCACTATGCATATGATTTTTGAGTCAAATGTGGTATTTTATGATTCTCTTCACACTCTTGCTCAAAAACTATTTCTAATGCTTCCATAGTGCATTACTAACTTTCTTACACATGTTTGGATATGGTTTATATTTTTATCATGCTTATACATATGTTTTTCATATGTATATATATATATATGTGTGTGTGTGTGTGTGTGTATGTGAGCTTCTTCACAACAGCTTGATCGGTAAAGTTTGTCTTGATAGAAACTCGACCAACCATCACCAATCAGTGTTGCCAACAACTGTTGTCAGTTGAGTTTGTCATGTCAAGAACTCAACTGATAGCACTGTGCACAGAATACACAATTGGCTTATTGAATGAGAATTTCCCTCTCAACTATATTTTCTCAATAAATGTCCTTATTCTTTGGCACTTTCTTGGTACCTTTATATATACATATTGCCATGCTTTAAATTGTCTATCTTTCTTACAAATCTATCTTTCTAATTGCTATAATTTGGTATCCTTGCAATTACTTGCTTTGAGGTGTTTTGGAGGTTTTGATGATGATCTCTTTGGATCTCTTAGTTGTGTCTTAAATTGCTTCCTCCGTGCTCAAACTTGCTACATCTTCTAGTAGTATATCTTGTTTTGATACAACCTTGAGGTTTTTAGTGGTAATCATCTGTTGGTAATGATGCATACTTTCTAGTGAGTTATATCCTTCATGCTTCTAAAACTGTATATCTTCTTGATTGGATATATCTCTACATCAATGCATAGCTTGCTCTTTAACTTATGCATCTCTTTCTATGATCTAGATCCTACTAGTAGTCCTAACTTGTGATAATATCTACAAGTAGTTCATATACATGAAGTTCTTGAATTAATTGTCTTTTCATCAAGTGGTATATAATTATATGTTATGCTTGTATCTAGTTTCATACTTGCTTAAGATTGTTCCTTGAATTGCATATCTATTATCTTGATTTTCTTGCATAGCATTATGATGCATGATATATAGAGCTACATTGTATGTAGAAATTGGAGCATCCTGGGATTTTATGCAGTTTTTGCTCCAGGGTTAGATTATGATGCAAGACTAATATTTTTTAATGCAAAAATGTCCTTATGAGCAAGACTCATCGCTTTGCCATGAGCCCTAACACTTTTGGGGGAATTCCTTCATCTTGAGGGTCAAAATTGCGATTCATTATATTTTTTGCAGCACTTTATCTTGCCTTGATATTTGCTAGAATTACATTATGGGTTGTTCAAGTGCATGATTTAACTTGCTTTTCTTTCTATGCTTGGAAAAGCCCTCATTTTTCTCTTCTACACTCTATTATATATATTTTTTACCTCCTTTCTTTTAACAAGTGGTGTTTCTTATCTCTTCATACCCCACCATTTTTGAAATGACAAAGGGGGAGAAAGCATGTCTTCTTCTGTAAAGTAGGGGAAGAAAACATGTCTTACATGTAGAGGGAGAAGAATGTCTATGTAAAGGGGAGAAGGTAAAGGGGAGAAGTCATATGTGTGTGGAACATATATGAGTAGAAGACATAGTATTCTATAAATGTTATGAAAGCTAACCATGTAGGAGAAATTACATCAATTGAGGGGGAGTATGAGAACTCCACTAGCATCAATTGAGGGGGAGCAGATGAACTCAATTCTATTGAAACCCTAGATTTCTCTAAAGGTATGACTTTACTTAAATGATTTCAATACATTAATGGAATGGTTTTTCATCTTTAAAAGGGGGAGAATGTTGACTCTAGGTCAATGTTGACTCAAGGTCTAAATTGACCAAACTTTTATTTTGATGATGACAAAAATCATTTCAATTATTTATGTATAATGCTTCTACTTGAGTGATTTTAGATTAAATATAGACACACTCCAAATGCCCTGACTTGGGCATCTCAAATTGGAGAAAAGACAAGTCAAAATCAATGCAAGTACACTTTTGTGTAATATGATGTAAATCCATTAGAATCATGTTGTAAATCAAATGGTTGTATGACTTGTAATTAATCTTAGAAAAAAATCCAGAGCACTTAAGTCAAATATTTAAACACTTCAAAATCATTTTAGAAAATTCATTGCAAGCACTTTATTGGTCGGATTTCAATCTCGACCGATCCTTAATGGATTTTGAGAATGATATGAATAAGTCGAGTTGTCCATCCACATAACTCGACCGATGACCGCTCTACCCAATAATAATTTAAGTGGATCGGTCAAGTTGTCACGAGGACAAACTCGACTGATGTTTTAAATTGGTCTTGACACATAGAGAGATTGGTCGAGTTATATTTATTGAAACTCAATCAAATGCACTGTACGGAAAAGTACATGAAAATGTTTCTATCCATTGGAATGTTGCAAAACTCAAAACAATATCCATTGCAACATCTCAAATAGATAGTATTCATCCTTAAGTGTTCCCAAAGGCTTCTAGGCATCCTCGAACATAAATAGGACTCGTTGGGTTTCATCCCATGGTTAGCCAAGCACTATGAAGGTCCCTATTCTATAGTTGGATGCATTCTACATCCTCCTCTCTCTTTAAGCTTAATCACTTGCATCATCCATTAGAGTAAGCAGGAGATTTCTAAGAGAGCTAGTCCTACATGTATATCTTGTGAGGCTCTCACTTCCACCACCTCCCAATCTCTCATTCAACCATGAATATGAAGGTTCTCTCTCTTGGCTAAGAGAGGCAAAGAATAACAAGGGAAGGAGTCCCTTGGTGAAGAGATTCAAGGCCGAAGACTTGGAGCAAGAGTGGGTAAGCCCTTGGTGAAGGTAGAAGACTCCTTGCTCGAAGTGGGTAAGTCCTTGATGAAAGTTTCTCCTTGGCAAAGGTGAAGTCAAAGGCTTAAGATCCAAAAAGAGTGGGTATTCCTCAAAGGTTGAATACTTATGCAAGAGTAGGTAAGTCCTTGGTGATGGCGGAAGACTCATTTTAAAGTGGGTAAGTCCTTGGTGAGGTAAAAGACTCTTTGTTGGATAGGTTTTGGTGGATCAAATGTTGTAACTCTTATAAGTGAATATAAGGAGTAGACATGATTAAGAAATCCTTGAGGATGACCTCTCTAGGTAGTGGACTGACATACTTCTAGTTTGAAGTATGGAACCACTCTACATAGCTTATCAATTGGTTCATGTTAAATATCTCTCATACTTTATATGTATGTTTTAGTTGCACTCAAATTCCCATATTAGCAACCTTATCTTGTGATATATCTTGAAGGTCTAATGAATTTTTTAAGTGTATTCAGCTCTATTTACTCCCTCTAGAGCACACAATCACCCATCGTAGGATCCAACAATACCAACATTGCTTCAGTAGGAGGATGACAGTTGGAAGTATCTCAGTTGGTAGGATCGTGGACAAAACTACAAGTCAAATCAATGATGCTACAACAAGATAGAGAACTATAGGTGGATGATACCATGACACATGACATCAGATTAGAGTAGCATAACAGGGAGCATGATAGCTTCCATAGATTAAGTGAGAAGACAATTTTTGATTCTACAACTAGATAATGTTTCCAAATGTTGAGGTCTTGAGTGAGATAGTACCCGAGGAGACTCATCTTTGACACATATGATGTATCTGGTAAATACATAGATGTATCATAAGGTGAAGAACATGCAATGGAAGCCAGGTAAGGAACAAGGTATGTCACATATATGTTCACATGCATAGTTGTTAATAAGTCAATAAAAAATAGTAGGAACTTGAAAGGATAAGGATATAGTGGGAGTTTAACACAACTTTAGATAGATGGACAGTCAGAAAGAAACATGTCAAGGATTGGAGAATCTTTTAAGATTACATATCTTATAGTTCTTGATAGCTAAGGGATACCCACCTGACCGAGTGAGCTTCTTACTATGACATCCATCAGAGGAGCATAGACATGACACCTTGTGAAGTTACACATGGTAAGAGATACATGACATTCCATGATTGATAAAAGCAAGCGGGTATGGATTCAGAGTGATGTGTTGATACAATAGGTTTCAGTTCATGACAACAGTTAGAGTTCCAAGTTAGAGTTACTACCAGAGTTGCACAGGTTGAACAACGATTTCTAGGTTCCATGACGAGGAAGTGTCACCTTGGTATAAGACAAGTGATGTAAATAATGGAGGTGGAGTTGGATCAGAATGTTTTCTTAGGAGGTGGTTTCCATGTTAAAACAAGATGAAGTATCGAAATTGAGGGAAAAGATCATGAATTCTCATAGAAGTGTTGTGACATCATCATGGGATATAAGTGACCATGTGGAGGTTAGTGGATGTGGTGCATAGGAGGTACCCGTCTTTGTAGCCTTAGATTTTAGGGGCAAAATCCCTATTAGGGGTTTATGGTTGTAAGACCCCTGACCTAGATTTTTAGTTTAACATGCTTACTTAACTTAATTGTTTGCTTAAAAACTTAATATATCCTTAACATATGCTTTGATATCTTGTGACAAGCTTAAGTTTCAAGCTTTGTCTAGTTTGGACACTATTTGAGCAAGTTATGCAATTATATACACGTTTTGGACTTTTCTATAATTACCCATATATGATATTTTTCTTGCGAGTTTTCACATTCATGTGGTACCTTATATGTTTTCATATCATTCTTGAGATATTTGTACCTTGGGGCACCTATATGCACCTTGGTTTGAGGTGACATCTTTCTTGGGTTGAGTTAGGGTTTCCCTCTCATGGATGAGCTACCTTGGATGGTGGAACTTGATGGTTTCCCTTTTGATTGTTGGGATCCGATGGTGTTGAGATCCTATGTTGGTTCCTTGATGGTTCTTAGAGGTGTGAGGGTTGATGGTTTCCCCTCCTGGAGCTCCTTGGGTCGGTGGTTCATCAAGTGGAGGTGCAAGCTGGTGGTGAGGTAGGGTTTTCACCCTTGTGACCAAAGGGTCATGATTCGATGGTTAGCCTACTGTTCTAGGTTTATGTCTAGCATGGGAGTCAACAAAGATGACCTAGCATACTCCCACAACCGATGGAGCTACTTCTTTGCATGAATGGGGTGCTTAAGACCATGGACACTTGGCAAACATAGTAGGACACCTAAACCTTCTTTCCTCTCTCACCCTAAGCCTTATATACCTCCCTCCTTGCTTTCAAACGAGCTCTTTAGTCCCCAATCTTTCTATTTCTCATCCTTGCTATTTCTATCTTCATCCTTCTTTGCTTGGTGGAGAAGAAGGTGCCCAAGGTAGAAGAAGGTGGTTGATCTCCTTGCATGTGCACCTAGGGTTCAGATCTACCTTCTCTTGGAGTTGGTGGAACTTCCTTTTCTTGTTCTTGACCTATGCAAGTAATCTGCCTCTCTTTCCCTTCATTTTATTTTCTTCCCTACCTCATTTTTCCTTCTTCTTGGTCGTGGCCATAGTGTTCCATGGTGGGGCATGCTCTAGAACTTAAAGAAACGCCTCTTTCTTGCTTCCTTGACCTAGGACTTGCCCTCTTTTTTGGAGAAGGAGCTTACTTGGCCGTGTGGAGTTCTAAGCTAGGGTTTCTACCTCTTTTTCTCAATCTACCTTGCTTTTTGGAGCTTTTTCTTCTTCTTCTTCTTATTCTTCTTCCTAGAGTCAAGTTATATCACTTTCTTCACATCTATTTCTTACTACTAGCTTGCATGTGCATGATCTTTCTCTAAAATGAAATTCTAAGCATAATGATACTACCTTTGCCTAGGGTTTAAGCTTAAGTGATGTTTCTTTTTTAGTTTATCATCATGAATGAACCTTAATCCTTGTGAACTAACCCTCCTTGGTAGAGAAATCACTATACCTTGCTTGCATATGAACAACCAGTGGTTTTTTCTCTTCAAATGATGGATATACTTAAGGCTTTTGAGCTATTTTCCCTTATTCTTTTGAAACTCGATTGTGGGGATTTTTGGTGACATTCATGTGTTAACCGATATCCATGTCTTATTTACTATTTTGGGTTCCCTTTTGTGTGCACAACCAATGGTCATTATCCCCCTCTCGAGCATGGTCAAGTTTCCCCCTCAAACGATGGGCATCCATTAGGGTTTTGAGTTGTTTTCTACCTTGTGCAAGAATCGATGGCTTGCCTTCTTGCTAGAACTCATGGACTTGCTTTTAGTACAATTTTTATTTTTTTTCTCATGTCGATCAATGTTCCTATTTTAAGTTCTATTTTGACTCCTTTGGTGCTCAAGAATCGATGGTCTTGGTGCCTTAGTGTGGCTTCAACCAATGGTTTTCTTTCCCTTCACCAAACAATGGCTTTCCTTTGTGTTTTGCTTTGTTCTACAACTTGTGTTTGAAAACTGATGGGAGTACTGTGTCTGACAATGATGGTCCTTTTTGTCCATCAACCAATGGCTCTTCTGACTCCAAGACTCTATGGTCCCTTAATCTAGGATCAACAATCGATGGTAGTGTTGGTTCAACACTCGACAGTGTCAACCAATGGAGGTTCTGACTCTAAGATCCGATAGAGGTCCTGCACACGACAACCAATGGTGTCACTGGACACCACATCTGATGGTGATCCATTGTACAACAACCGATGGTGGGTTGCATGCCAACAACCGATGGTTCTTATATGTCCTTAACTGATGGTGCTTTCTATGTTATCAAACAATGGCTTGACTAGGTTTACTTGGTGACTCTTTCTAGGTCACAACTCAATGGTTTCTTTAAATGGTTTGTCGAAGTGTCGGCTATGTTACAACTGATGGTTTTCCCTACTCAACATACAATGTTTTTGGGGTGATGCTCATGGTAAGTTGGTTTGGTTTTGATGATGTTGAATTGATGGTGATTTGCCCTTAACCATGTAGTCTTACCATTTCCCTCGTAGGAATGGAAACTTATAGTTACCATACCAAGATGATGCATAATGCTATATAGCTTACCTTTATACACCAAACCCTAATAAAACTCAGTGGATATAGTTGATTATACTTGATTTGGCTTGTTGAACCTAACCCTAGTGTAATCCAATAATGCTGATTAATAATAGTCAACTCTCTTGTTTCACTAGTATGATGATGGAGTAGTCTCTCAATGTTATTGTAATCCTAATGTGTTGTTATGTGAACATCCTAATACAATGTCATGCTAAACATGTGTATCACAAGTAGGGTGATGGTTTGTTGAGCCTTTGGTAAGGCAAGAAAAGATAATGATGTTCTTGAAGGAAATGATGTTATGGTCTTAATAACTTTTGGGCATGTATTGAGTCTTATGGAGGTGTAATCCTCTCTATGTTGACATGGGTTGGTACCCTAGGATAATGTGATAAGGATTTGTATCCTGTTGTGGTATAATGACAAGTAGGTTCTCATGAATGGCAATGAAACAATATCATGTGGTGTTGTGATTAACATTATACTTCACATGTTTTATATCTTATGAAGTCATTATATATCAATGCTTGCTAGAAATAAATTAGGGTTTGTATGTCAACTTGTTTGATGCAACCTGAATCCACCCATTTGGTAATAACTGATCAAATGAAATCCTAATCATGTAGTTTCCCTAACCATAGATCCATTCCAGCTTCAGAAATTGTTGGATGGTGAAATGAGTATTCCTAAGGCAAACTCGGAGCATATACTATTGAGTATGTGTGGTGCTTGGAGAGTACATCCTTTTCCTCCAAATCCCAAGGTGTTTGAGAGTAGCTGTGGTCGTGCCTCAGTGTTATATATGTGATATTTGAGGACAAGAGTGAGAAAAACTACAATTATTCCTCAAATGATATAGGTGTGTATAACCTTGTTTCTAGCACTTTGACCTATACCACGGTGGGCTAGGTGTTTTTAGCTTAAATATATGTCGTTGGTGGTAGTTTTACTGATATGTCATTGTAGTGCAAACTCGTACTAACCGAGTGGGGATAAGATCTTAGATTCCAGCTCTTCCTAAATCTTGTATGGCACTTATTAGCACTTTGTAGTGGTCAGTTGGATTTCGGTGGTATGACTCAAATCCTCAGGGCATAAATAAAAGATGTAATACAAATGTTTAGTATATCTACTAGAGTTATACTTAACGCTTCACATTGGAGGATAACCTTTGTTTGCTCCTTTTATATATAGATGTTGTATAATTCAATCTAGAATATAGCAAAGTTTATCATGTTAGACATGTTAATAACTATTAACTAAACCTGAACTCTGAGAAAAATGTTAATCTTTCCATGTTATGATAGGACTCTAAATAGAACTGTTCTCAAGAAGTTTTATATCTAGTAGTGTTATTCTGTTATATAATTTGCTCTATCTATTTAATTACTTAACTTTTTGTAATCAATAAGTGTTGTTGAGTTATATATCTCGTCAGGACATGGGTCTCACCTTGTGGTTCACCACATCTTTCTAGGTGATCAACATTAGAGGAAGTAGACCCATGGAAGTGAGGAGGAGTTGTGGCATTGGACATTAGAAAAGGTTTTTAGATGTCTAGTGTGTCCTAGAGTTGTCCCTGTACTCTCAGTTCTGGGGGGGGGGAAGGTTTGTATATGATGTTTTAATTGACTTGAGATTTTAGGTAGCGTGTTGATGCTTGTATATGTGGATAATATTTTTTTGTATATGTATGTGATGTGCCTGAGGTTATAAAGTAGTTTGTAAAAGATACTTGGCATGATATAAAAATATAGTACGTTTTTGGGATTTTGTGTAAATGTTTCTGAGCATGGTGGTTATGTTTAAATTGGTTCGAATTACCCCTTTTCTGCTATGTGGTTAATTAGTGATCGATCATGTTTTGTGTTTGAGTAATCTCATTTAGAGTGACGAGGTGTCACAAAATGTTTCTTGCATTACTCATGTTAATATAATCACAAAGATGAAATAGTTGCATCGTGATAAATAAACACTAACTAGCATGTACTTAAAAGTAGGGTAGGAACCCATATGTATTCCATACCAAAGGAGGGGAGTACTAAAACCTCATTGCCAAAATATATATAGATTTTATAGGGGAATAAAGTTTGGTGCATAGATGGGGAATAAACCCAGTGCCCAATATCATATGTGGCAGGGGAATAAATCCCAATGCCTGGTTGGGGAAAAAGACCCAGTACCTATAAATAACATAAGTGGTAGGGGAATAAAAACTAGTGCCTATATGGTGTCACTACTTCTAGTTATGACCAGTCAATCACCCATGCGAAATAGGACTTACAAGAACAAAGTATACTTGTTATCATGCAAATAATGAGAATATTAAGTGTTTCGTCAAGTGGGGTCAAAGGACCCAAATCATTATCAAGATTGGATAATAAGGCCATCAATGTAGTATTTACACAGAAATGTTAACAAAACATGAGGATATTCACAAAGAAGAGTACTTTCACAAGATGATAGGATTATCAACAATTTAGTCAATGCCTCATATGGTAAAAAAAGATATCTAGTCACAATATTATGCCCAATTTGAATATAGTAGATGTACATGCCTTGACTTGAGTTTTAAGTCAGAATTCAAATCTTAACCCTTCCAAGTATAAATCCAACTCAACGTACCTATAGGATTAGGTCCATCAATTAGGGTTTAAGCTTATATTATATTTATATATATATATATAGGGGAAACCCTACAAAACCAAATCCATCAACAAAACACTAGGATGACTCATGTTAGAAACCTAATATTGAGTTTAGAGTTTCTTAATGATATCTTGACCTACAATCACAAATTTATTAATTATGAGTTATCTTTAGTTATTTTAAGTTCATAAGTGAAAGCCAAACCCTAAAATCCGAATCTTCAGCAAAAACCTAGATTGACACATGATTTTATCTCAGTGAGAGGATCTAAGATTACTGATCATGGATTTGACTCTAAGATCTCAACTTTGCCCTTTAAAACCTCGCTTTAATTACGAATGTGATATTATGAAGGTTTAAAACCCTAAAAATCAATCATTTTAAACTTGTGAATCAAGTGATGAAAACTATACCAAAAGGTAGGGAAAATTATCTCAATTCTAAAACATATTTTTTTGTAATTTTTGGATTATCAGGGAATTAGTTATGGATTTTTGAATTTTGACCAATTATAATTTTCTAAAAATCCGTGTTAATGGTCATGTGGATCAGGTCATCTGACTTGGCCCAATCACGGGTGGCCAAGTGGCTCGAGCCCTAGGTCCGGCTGGCATTTACTCAGCATGATGAAGAAACAATACAAACGACAAAAAGTCAGTGCTACCCTCAATGTAAAAAATAATGAATGAAGGTGAGGCAGGGGCCAGGAAGGAAAATCACAGGGGAAAGTGTCCCTTACCTCACATGATTGCCATGGACACAACTCCTAAGCATAGTAAGTTGGAGCTGATTTTGGGGGAAACCAGATCGATCAAAATCTGTTAGTGTTGGTGGCAAATCATGAGACTAGGGATCAATTATTTCTAGGGTTGAGTTTCTGGATGTGCGGTGGAAGTTTGGATGGGGTTAGATATATATAGTGTTCTATGTTATGGTCTCATGGGTCGGGGCTCCAAGAGGTTTTGAGAGGATAATTAGGCAAATCTTGAATATTAGGAAATTTGGATCAAGCAAGGGATCTTTGAGTGTGGGTTAACATAAAGAACACATTGGCAAAAATATCTTGAAGAAATATGGAGGGTAGAGGGAGAAATCACGAATTTAATTCATTGCTTACAGACTCGCTAGTTTCTGAAAACAGACCTAATGCAAGTGATGGCACATCCAACATCAGATTTGAATCCAACGCACAATAAGGGGCACACATCCTTTAGACTTGGAAACATAGTGTGACATTGAAGTCTTTCCTAATTAGTTTCGACTAAAGTGTTACATTTCAATTTCTTTTTCTTCTCCTTTTAAATTGAATGAGTAAATAACCTCTAAATAAAGTGAAATTTGGTGGGTAAGGTAATAAGGACCCAAAGAATCCAATTTTGAAGTGAAATTTGACTTTTCAAAAACTTTAATTCCTAAAACACTTAATTTGAGGGAAACTATATTTTCTTCAAATTAATGCATTCTTTTATCATTTCTTAACCAAATTTTGTGTGTAGCTCTCCCTTAACAAAAACTACCCACTGGAAAATTCTAGAAGGAATCCTAAACTTAAATGACTTAATTTTATAAGTTTGAACAATCAATCCTAAGACTAATGAATAACCCCAATTTCTTGTATAAAGGCTTCAAAACTTTGTACTTTAATATTAAAGCCTCATTTTTGAAAGATATTAACATCACAGTACAAATCAAATTACTAAGAGGGGTTTAAAATAAAAGTACATATTATTTCGTCAAGTTTGGGTTTGTTACAACACTCCAACCCCTAAAAAGGATTTCATCCCTAGAATCCAAACAACCTAAATTAAGACTCCATAAGATACTTCTATACTGTGAGTATAATCTTACTGCATTGGTTGGTGCAAGGTTTTCCTGAGGGTGCCTCATATGTCTACCCAGAGAGGTCTACTTAGAAAAGTGTATGTAGTAATTTTGGATGTTTTCATTTGATTAATTTCCATGAACTATCTAATGTCTTTTTAGTCCAACTAGTTTTCTAATTCTTAAAGATCAAGGCTTTTAAGACCCTTCCTAGAGAAGGAGATCCTAATACTTGACTAGTCGCTGACTATATGAGTAGCACGTGGTATGAAAACTATATTCCCATAGATCATTTCTAGTTCAAAGGTATCATTTGGCCTAACATGTTAGAGTTTTTGTCTTAAGTGGTGTTGGTCAATCCTTACATGGTGGTGACTTGGTTTTTTGAAAACATCAAGTAAAATCCAAAACTTTTCCATTATATTTATAAGTTATATATTTATACATATTGTCGTCGAAAAATCTATGACATAAATATGTAAATTTGGCGCCAAAATCAATATGAAACCAAGTCACCCACCATAAACTCTCGACTAACATTTGAGACCATATACTAATGTTCATATGACCCTTATAGATATTGCTTTCCTTCTATACACCAGTGTGAATAATCATAAACTGGTTCAGGATAAAGGTACTCACATATGAGAAAAATATATTTGCATGTTACCTTCAGGTACTTCCTGGGTGCCTCCAACATATATAGCTTCTATATGTGTGTGTGTAAATATACAATAGCATGTAGCAAGTAGTAAGGTACCTAAAGAGGCATGAGTTGCTGGTCTCATGGAATTGGCATTGTCAGAGACTACTACTAACTAAGACCGATCAGCTAGACCTAAGAAAAGGATTTTTTGATTTAATTAAACTATGAACTTAATATAAAGAATGGTAAATTAAATTGGTTTTGAGATAAATAGATTGCAACCTCTAGGGTGACCATTTCACCATAGTATGATTCAGAATATTGCAATTTGTAGGATTCACCAAAATAAGTGCATACATGAGTCCTCTTCACTCAATGTAAATAATATGTTCTTCTTTGGATTAGGCATATGCAGTGTTCAAAAAATAAACATTCAGTGTATGAGAGGTTGTGGTACTGAACAAAATATATGAAGTATGTGAGAGTATATGCGGAAGTATATGTGGTTTTGGATTTTTAATTAATTAATTAACCATATATTAATATAAAATTATATATTAATCATATATAATTATATATTAGATTAAACAATTACATATGAAGACAACAAGAAACAAAAATTAGTTTGGAATGTTGGAAAAGCATGACATCAATTTGAATAAACATGAAATTGGTTTAACACAAGTTAAAAATAATTCTTATTTTATGAAATGTAAAAGACTACTATAACCAATAAGCATCAATAAATAAGTAGATGAAACTATAGGTAATTATATTACATAAACCATGAAACTTTGAAATTGCAATATAAAATTATGACAATGCCAAATAGTTTCATAGATGAGTATGGTGTACTTTGAAAACATTAGTCAATAAGAATTGGAAGAACAAGAAGAGGAATGCATGGAAAATAAATGAAATTACAATAATTTTGAGAATTGAAGATGGGAAGGGAAATAGGATTGGAGATGAAACCTATTCTTGTAATCAAAGACAATGAAGAAGATGACAGAGAATAAATGAAGAACACGTGAATAGTATTAGAGGAAATCAAAGGATGGTATGAAGAAGAGAAAAAATAGCAAGGGGATGAGAAGAGTAGCATGCTGGAATTAACAAATAAAGGGGAAACCAAAATGATTCATTTGTTGTTGCAACCTAAAAAAAATAAGATGAAGGATAAATAGGAGAAGAAAGGGAATTTGTGAACAGAGAGATAATAAGAAGAAAGGAAGAAGTGATGTTGTATAGAAAAGGAGTATGAGACAACAACAATATCATATACATTTTTGTTTCCTGTAACTTTGGAAAAGTGATGTTTAAGTGACCACATAAGTAGGTAATCAACCATATATTTAGGCCTAGTCCAATTAGTGATCCACTTTAATATATGCACAATGTCCCTTTGTCCGAACAATTCATGGTGATTAAGCAAGAAAATGGCAAAGTGAGTATAATATCATTATCAAAATATGAAGCAAAGAGATCTATATTTAGATAAATATTGTCATGTAAAAAGTTAACATTGGGCTACTTTGGGGTCCTACAGAAAAGGAGGTTAGCCCCACATGCCAACATGTTATAACAAGAAAATGGAGAAGAATTTATAAGAACTACAAAACCCCTAAAGACAAACATGAGGGATCTCCTTTTAAGATGGCCACAACCGGACACCATTTTGACCATCAAACTACTCCTCAAAGGTGCCAGGATGCTCCTCGCTCCACATTTGCTTCTCATCTGTCTATGGTCTATTGTAAGACCTCAAATTCCCTCATTCTAATCTCCCTATTTGATTTTAAGCAAAGAGCTAAAATGTTACTTATCCAACACACCGTTGGATTTTTTCAATTTTGATTATTTTTGTCAGGGAAATTTTAATGGTACTGAATTAAAAGTCAATTCCATCGGCTTGTCTTTTACTAGACTCGAACAAGGTTGAACTGGTGCCATAGAGCGGAGATTCAGTGGTATCAAGATCTTAATAAGGATTATTAATCCTTTTTATTGGGACCAATGAGTTGGCCATTGGTCATATCGACTATGTGTCTCAATGATACCAAGGTGTATCTTAGTGCTACTAAGATGACTCTGTGAATTCCCACTTCTGTGTTCCATTTGGTGGTACCAACAATAATGTATGTGGTATTGACATTCTGCAACTATGCTCATTTTGTCTGCAATTATCAAGCAATCAGGATGTTATAAAATACAATAATTTCAAACCAAATGCATTAAAAATAGAGAAAATGTATGCAAATGAGTTTCACATGCTACTTTAGCATATGATACATGAAATATGTAAGTAATAGGTATTTATACACACAAAATTTTCTAATATAGCCTACAAAATAGCGATATAAATGTGTGCATCAACAAACCATCATTAGATTCCCATCATTTTGAACTTCATTGTATCTTAGGCTTCAATTACATTTTTCAAGTTATAGGCACCATTATTGTGGATCTTAGATTTTTAGTTATTATATATATCATGTAATGATTATCTTCCAATTCGATATCCCATTACATGTGGACACTAACTCTAATTATAGTGTACATTCCAACTTAGGGTCTCAACCTCATATACAATTCTAATGTGTTAACGTGAATTGAGTAAGTTAATGTTATCAAACTTTAAAATTATGTTCTAGTTACTAGTATGAGGTAATACTAAAAATTCCATCATTTATTGACTACAACTATATTTAGTACATTTAATTCAAGATTGTTAGCCTTATCAGCAAAATGAAGCAAATTAAATAATTATATATGTAAAAATAGTTATGAATGGCCTTATATGAGTATATACATGTTCATGTGGTTCATGACATATTTTTAGAATATTTGTCAGTCTTCTAATATTTGTAAAATATGAGACAACCATTTTACAATTTACATGATTTTTTCTAAATCCAACCTCAAATACTGACTAGGTGGTTCCATGTTGTTCTACTTATATTTATGAAGAAATGGTTATCTTATTTGTTATTTTTTGACAACACATCTATTTACTATGCATTATCAAGATATATTTATTTATTGAGTTATTAGAAAAGATTATACTTAAATGAAAAAACCCTAGTGATAGCATCCAATTTTGTGGATATTTCATGCCTAAATTTACTCCTAATTTCCTATCTTTATGCAGAGTTTCCCTAACTTTCTCTTGTTTTGCTTTTGTTTACCACTTGTTCCTCGATTTGAAGATAAATACTCATTCCCATGCAAGTAACTTGCCAAATGATGGCTTTAACCATTGGATAGGACACCCATCAGTTCCCACAACCAATGGTGACCATCCACAGTATCAGAAAGTACCCACTGCCACTGACCATCCATCAGTTCCTAAATCGATGGCTTCCAGTAATGTTTAGATCTACCATCAGGATGGTCAGTCAGTTTGACCATTGGTTCCCAAAACTGATGTGCTAGTCCAGATGACCAAGCATAACAACCATGAGTTCTAAAAAACGATGCTCTACTAGGATACATAGACTGGTCTGAGATCAATCGATGGAAGGACTGTGAGTCTACATGCTGATGGCCAGATAGTTGATAGCCAAAAAATTGATGGCTAGGCAACTACTAGAATCTATGGCTCACCTGCGCGGTCTACAAATATACATGGTCCACCTGGACCCAAGGAAGAGTGCCTACCAATGGAACACCAGAGTCTGCCTACCAATGGCAGTACTGGACATCAGTCATTCAAGACTGTTATGCATGTGCCCCAAGGCACATACTCAGACTTGTGGTGTAAGAAAAAATAAACCCCCAAGCACATAGAGTCCCACACCAAGAGCTATAAATAGGAGGCCTCATGTAATAAAGAGGCAGTCACAATGTAAGGGAGACAACGGAGTGCTACCACACAACCACCGTGTCGTTGACCTTCAAGTTGTTCCTTCTATCCATCGGTTCATGATCTCCAAGGATGAGAGTCCAAGGAACAACATGCCTCTACCTTTTCCAAGTAGCTCCAAGTTCCTTCTTCAAGAGAAGGAGGAATACGGGGCATCCACCTTCACTGTCAATTCAGTGAGGAGAAGGCTTCCATCAATCTCGACTTGTTTGGGGTTATTGTTTCTGTATCTACCTCCTTCTCTAAATTTGTACATATCCTTTCATTCCCTCCATTCCATCTCATTTTCCATGTCCATGTCTCACCATACTTGTAATTTCTCCATGCCACTCATCACCATGAGGAGCTAGTCATATAACTTGGGTTGGGAGTATCCAATTAGGCTCTCCCAACATGTAAATACTTATATACATTGAATATATGCACTTAGCAATGTTTATCTCCAAACTCTTTTCCTTAATGCTTCACTTGCATGATTAGCTACCATCTTGTGTTGTTTGATTGTTAATACCTTGAGAGAGTGGTATTAACCTATATGTAAGAGTTATGGAGTTGTATTAATGCATGAGAATGTTGGAATGCTTAATATAATGACACATGGTTGTAATAGTGATTGTTTGTTTGCCATTTCGAGAGAGAGAAAACCTTATAATCTAGATCTATAATAAGATCAAGAGAGGAGGTAATAGTCACTTATGATGGTTTCTTGTAAAAAATTTAAATGTATACAATGGGTGTAAGTATCACAGGTTGGTGAGAGACCTTAGATGGTTAAACCCAATCTAAGTTCCCTATCCATACTTGTTATAGCATCCTCTGACTTTCTTGTTATTTTATTTTACTTCTTGATTTGTTTTACTTGCTTATTTATTGTTTGTTGAAGTACCACCATTCCATAAGCAACAAAAAACTTTATCTCACCCCTTGTTCGGTGTAACGAAGCCAAGGCTCTCAATTCTTAGCACATACCACCCTTGTCCATGTGGATCGACCCCGATCTACTATATCAAACCCTGGTATTATAGTTGTGGGGGTCTGAGTGTCTGGTAATAAATTTAAAGTCTGATTACTCTATGTCCACTCCTTTTTAGAAGAGTGATTTAGGTCGATCTACTTTTTGGAACTGTTTTTGGGGACAAGTCAACTGATACTATTAGCATACACCTATGCCTCAAGTCTAGTAATAGACTCAACTACACATTTTAAATCTAATAACTCTAACCATCGTGAATACCTCATATCACATGACCAGTTTCTAACTCGATTGTGTGACTTATTTCAGGTAGTCAGAGTGAACCTGATTACAACCTCTACAAACTGCAAGAATCATCCTCCTCATAGAGAATCCATCCTCAACGTGAGGGTAAAAAATTGATGAATGTGACTCTGATCACAATGAAGGACATCATTAGGAAGAGGAACATGATGAACAACATGAAGAAGAAGAGATTCACAAGGTTAGACAAGAAATCCCACATGATTGAACAAGATGAAACAAGAAAAAAAAACAACAACAACGAAGATGATAGAAACGATGGATGCCCTTCTCTTCACGAGTTGGCTGCCACCAGGGTCAATGAATCTAGATGTTCTGTCATCATTCCTCAATTCAATTCTCTAAAGTTCGAGCTGAAACCAACATTCATTAGTATGATCCAGAATGATACTTTTTGTAGGAAACCCTTAAGAGGAAAATCTTTATCACCACCTTGATGCTTTTAAAAACATTTGTAACACCATCAATATGAATAGGTTACCACAAGAATTCATCTACTGCAAGGGATTCAACTTCTCTCTGAGGGACAAGGATCTATCTTGGTACCTTGCTCTTCTTGATAAAACCATTAATGGATGGGAACCTTTGGTTGATGCTTTTATCACCAAGTTCTATCTGGTATAGAAAACTCTTAGAAACAGGCACAAGATCACTAATTTCACAGAGAAGCTTGGTGAGAACTTGTATGAAGCATGGGAATGATTCCTAGAATATGAGAGGGACTACCCTCATCACAACTATGACAAGGGATTTCTACTTACAACCTTCAATAACGGGCTTACCTCTACTAAAAGGCCATTACTGAATGCTACTATCCACACAAGCAGCTGCCCACCATTCATGGAAATGTGCTTTTCCACCATTTTTTTGTTTTCCAAGCCAAAAAAATAAACCCTTGGTTGATAGTTCTAAAGGTAGCTCATCCATAGAGGGGTAAACCCTAAAATACCCTTGAAGAAAACACCTCCAACCCAAGATTTAAATAGGTTCCCCATGGCTCAAAAAGCACAATAACGATAAGAAAACATTCAAGGACCATAATGCAAGTGATAATTTGTAAAGAAAACCTCTCAATTGGGTAAATTTAATAAAAGCCCAAAATGTGCATATAATTGCATAACTTGCACAAACAGAGTCCAAATATGACCAAATTTGAAACTTAAGCACATATGATACCAAAATATATCACAAGGTTAGATTATGGTTCTAAGCATGAAATTATGACAATTAATCATGTTCAGCCATTTAATCTAGGTTAGGGGTCTCACAACCATAAACCCCTAATAGGGATTTTGCCTTCGAAATCCAAGGTACACATAGATGGACATTTCTCATGTACATCATCCTCAATACTACACATGGTTACTTTCATCACATGGTGATGTCACATCATTCTCATAGAAGACACATTTTTCTCCCTCAACTCTTGCATGTGTCACCTTGGTTCAACAGAAGAATTGTTGTGCCACATGTACGGGTCTGGTACTACCTTTCAACTTGGGACTCTAACTGTCATCCTTGACTATACTATTTGTTGTACCATACATCAGAGTTCATACTTGCTAGATCTTACCAAGCATATAATATCATGTATCTCTTATCATATGTAACTTTACAAGGTTTCATCTTTATGCTCCTTTAATGATTATTGTAATTAGGAATTCAATCAATTATGTTGGTATCCCCTAATTGTCAAGAACTATAAAGCATATCTTCTTAGAAGATTCTTCAATCATCTTAATGATGGATTGGCCATCGGTATAGTTTAAGAATCACACACTTGTATGCAACAATTAACAAATATAACTTCCTAGTTGACCTTGTTAGGGGTAGGGTAATGACACTATCTTCATCTTCCCAGGATTCACACAACACACTTAGTAGATTTATCATAACTTCTAAGAGGATACTCTAGTTAACCCCCAAATCACTTTTGTTGAACTCGTCACACATATGTATAGTTGCTTCAACATTCTTAAGGTTTAGCAAAGATGTTAACCGTACTACTGACCATCTCTGAAATACTTTGAGATGTCATGATTCAAAGCTTGTCACACTTATAAGACATGACCTAAGCACTCTGTTCCTCTTATTTATGAATGTTACTGGTACATTGGTTAGTCTAAATGATATAACCCTAATCTCATGATGATCATGTAACTTATGTCATTCACCCTAACTCATATCCATCGATATATAGATGTTAGGTTTATGTTAAAGGATGACAGTAACACATGTATGTTGATCAACAAGCCATCTATCTTTGGTAGTGGTGCCACCCAACTATCATCATACCACACACAACATCATATAATCACTCTTCTTTTTACAAAAAACACTTGGAGGATCAACTTCAACTCTCTCTCTCTAATGGAGAGGAACATTGGATAGTTCATCAAATAGATATCTTTAACTCATATATAACTGGTACACTCTAGATACTAGGATTCATTCCCTTGGTATCCACCACTTGTGTCATAAAGAACTCATACCCTAGTTTCATCCAATTACTCAACATCATAACCGACTAAGAATATATAGGAGGAATCCACCTAACTCTTGGAAGGCTCAAAAAGCATGCTCATTACAAAACATAAAGATTTTGGAACTATAGTCCAAGGCAATCACACATAAAATCAAGATATCCATACCAAGATTACAATGAATCCATGTGTACCAAGTGGCATGAGATATACTTGGAGGCTATGCCTAAAAAAGAAAGAACATAAAGGGAAACACACTTCCCACATCAAAGTAGCATTGTCCAAGGGTCACTAGTAAAAGGGTAACCAATTCTATTTTTCCCATGAAGGTTACACTTTTTATGTATCATTTTACCTCTTAAAGCTTGGGTTCCTTGCCATTAGAATAGGAATTATTCAGATTATCACATATCATTTCTCTTTTCTCATTAACTCTTAATTATTCATATGTATGTCCTTTCATGTTATCATGCTTCCCAACCATTTATCAAGGAGTAGATCATCATATTCCACATTTTCTTTATTATAGAGGGATCATTTCCCTTAATTTCTTTCATATGTCATGAAGATTTTACATTAGCACTTCTTACACACATAGGTTGGTCTGAGATTAAATCAGGTTCCACTTTATTCATCTTCCATTGTTCTCATTCATCTTCTCATATTATACTTATCACATGAGTCCTCTCCATCTTATGTGAAATTCATACCTTAAACCACTTTATTAGCACTAACTTATCCATCTTTTACTTTATTATCTTCTTGAATTACAGCTTCAAGGACTCCTCTTTATCTTATCTGTATTCAGATTTAGGTTTCATGGTGTTGTATCTTTCTCTTATAGTTACCAAATTTTCAAGTTTTGATAGGTTATGATGTAATTCTCATCTTCTTTATGGTAAGATTGAGATATTTGCACCATGATTTCTGATTTTTTATGCTCTTTATATTGTCTCAAGATGACTACTTGATCACAGTAAACCGAAAGATAACAATCTAAGAGTTCCATACTTGCCTTTTCTGCAATACCTGAATACCTGGCTAGGGCATCCAAGTACTGAGGTTAGGCAGTATGCACCATGTTTTTATGTCATATTTCTAACTTATACATCATACTAGTCCTAAGTCCTAGTGTCCCCATAGACTTAGCAAACCTAAAGCTCTGATACTAACTTATGAGAACATGTTACACTAAATGAGATTACTCAAAACACAAAACACGATTACTCATTAATTAAATGCATGCCCAAAAATAGGGTAAATTAAAACAAATTTCAACATTTCTCAATTGCTTAAGAATATTTACATAATGCTCAATATCCTTTACAATTGCAATATAGCCTCAGCTAAAACATAACTTTACAAAGAAACACTATCCACATAATTCACATATACAAGCATCAACATGCTATCGAAAGCTCGATTAAACCAAAACATTGTATACAAACTTTTCACCCGGACCTGAGAGTACATGGATGACTCTAGGACACACTAGACAACTAAACTACCATCTCTAGGGTTGATCACCTCTGATTCTCTTTACTGGTATGGTTCTGCTTCCACTGTTGTCGATCACCTAAAAATATGTGGTGACCCACGAGGTGAGACTCGGTTCCAGTGAGAGATATAACTCTCTCCAACAGATATTGATTACAACAGATTATTCCAATAGTAAATAAACTGAGAAGTTGAAGTATTTAATGGACAATTGAGCAGATTAGATAGTTTAAGAATACTGAACAAATTAATCAAATAAGCTTAGCAACAAGCATAATTATCAGAGTATATGCAAATTGTCATCTTGGATTTTATAAGATTGCGTCAAATAACAAAGGTCATCACTAGTCTGACTACCATCTTATGCTTTGCTAATAGTATAAGCAATATAGTAGCATAAGTATCTCTAACATTATGAATATGTCTAGCACATTAAGTATAGCTAACATTGTTAGCATGTTTATGAAGTTGAACATATCTACTTCATAAGTAGAACTAACATCAAAGCACAATTATCTACATAAGTATGATTAGCAGTTTAAGAATCTCTAATTATAGAGACATGTCTATCAATATAATCATAGCTAACAACATGTGATAACTATCACCATTAACATAATTAACAATAGCAGTATATCTATTAATATAGCATGACTATTGTATGTACACATTTACATCATGAGTATTTCTACAACATAAGCATATCTGTTATCTCTTAATACACTAATCATCATTTTTATGTAAAGAGAACAAATAAGGGTTATCATCCAATATGAAGTATCGTGCATAACCTTAAACAGATTTGCTACATAGATAGATTACATCTTTTATTACGCCATGAGGATTTGAGTTGTACCACCCAAATCCAAATGACCACTACTAAGTCAAAATTAGTGCCACATAAGATCTATGGAAGAGTGGGACTCCATGATATTCTCCCTACTCGGTTAGTACGAGTCTGCACTGCATTGACATATCAATCAAACTGCAAAACTGCGACATATAATCATGTAACTAGCCCACCTTAGTATAGGTCGCAGCGCTAGAAACTACAGTATTCAAACCCAGTCATTGAGGTACAACTGCACTTTTCCTCCAATCTTATCATACTACAATCAATGACATCCGAATACAATCATTCTTAAAAAGTAGGCTAGGTATGACCGCAACCATCCTCCCAAAACACTTGGTGTTAGAATGACAAGAACTCGACATACTCAATAATATACACTCTGGTGCATCTGAGCCAGATGTGCAGATACGAACCAATTGGGTCTGATTAGATGCACCCCACAGAACTCAAACACACAGGTGGATTCACTTTTAAATTATAATTGACCTAACTTAAACGACCTACTTCTACTAAAACTCTATCCTGCAAGTGCATGGGGTCGTGTCGTAGTATAGATAAGGCGACAAGTATAGGGTCGATCCATAGGGTGAAAAGGGGGCACTAGAGCTAAGTTAGTTTTGCTAGGTTCCTATTGCGAAGACTAGTGTTAAGGGTTTAAAGGTGATATTGATTGTTAAACTAAGGTGAGAAATAAAGCAATTAAATGCGAGAATGAAATCTAAGTTAACCCTAGACTAGATTAAGACTAATTAACCAAGAAAAAACTAAGCTAGGTATGAAAAGGCAATTTATGCGAAGGCATGAAAGAAGAGCAAGAGAGCAATTAAAGAGCTAAAGTAGCAAGAAAAAAGTAAGAACATGGCAATAATCTATCTAAGCAAGAAAAGAGCTAACTAAGCTAATACTAGCTAAGCATGATGGAAATTAGGGTTTTAAAGCAATTAAGGGAGATGTGGGTTGTTTAAGGGATGTACTTATCACTTAAGTTGGGGTTACATATGAACATTATGATTCCATTTAGATTATACAAACCAAACAACAAGTTAGAGTATAATGAATTATCCTAAGCTACTAACTAGCCATGGATATGCTAGGTTGTGTATAGGGGAACTAGTCCCTAACACTCCCTACTACCCTTGTGAGGCTCAATTGGGTTAGGGCTTAGGTGTAATTCAATTAGAGTCTAAACAATCCTAGGTTTCTAGGTTATATGATCTTATGATGATTTGGGACTGAGACTAGTAATGGGAGTGGAAGTGAGGTTTTGGGCATCCCATCACACATTCTATCCTTGAGAAAGCTCCATGCTAAACACACCAATTTCAGCTAAACTATCTACTTAGATCTCTCAACTAGGGTTAGGAGAATTGATTATAATGTAGGAAGATGGGTAGCTAGCTAGGGATCCAAGAACTGGACCTAGGAGCAAATCCCAAAATTCACACATATAAGTAATTTCCCTAAATTCCCAATTGATTTCAAGCACAAACCAACAAGCAATTTATGGAGAATGAGATTGAAATAAAACATAAACATTAACAAATGGAATTACAAAGTTTACATATCATTTTACCCCAACATGGTATCAAAGTAACATTTTACATCCCAAACAACCCACCCAAGGGGCCTAGCTACTCATAACAATGCAAAGTACAAAAAGAGAAGAGAAAGAGGAAGAAGTAGCCATGGAGCTCAGTGTAGATGAGTGAATCCTCCTCTCCAACTACTGCAAGGTCGACCTCCTCCTTCTTCTTGTATGTAATGGTGTGGAATGATGGTGGGAAGTGGATGGAAGGCTTGGAAATGAGGGTTATGGTGGTGGAAATGGAGAAATGGACTGAAATGGAGATGGAAATAGAGTGGAATGGCTAAGGGGCAAAATGGGAAGCTAAGAGGTGGTGGAAGGTAGCTAACCTTGTGCTAGAGCCACCACCTAGGTATATATAGGTGTGGGGGAAGCACTAGGTCAAGTAGGGGTAGTATGGGAAAAGCAGTGCAAAAGTAGTCAGGTTTTTGTAGGTAGCACGACCATGGTGGTCACCACAGTCGTGGTGGGGAAGGGTGAGAATGGTCGTGGTGGATGGCAACGACTGTGGTGATTTAGGTGAAAAATCACGGGGAATAGGTCACTTTTGTACTGAAACTGGCACGGCTGTGGTGGTCACCACGGCCGTGGTGGGGGTAAGGGTAGCATGGTTGTGGTGGGTACCACAGCCGTGGTGGCTCAAATTCAGTTGCTCGTTCTCGGCTCGACGACCGTTCTCTCTATAGGTAGCACATCCGTGCTGGGCAGCACAACCGTTCGGGAGTCAGTGCACCATGGTCGTTTTGTGGTACCATGTCCATGGGAATTTCTACACAAAACGATCTTTGAACCTGATGATTTTGCAAGTGTCCTAGCACGACCATTCTGTGGTACTACGGCTGTGTTGGTATCTGGATCATCACTTTGACTTGATTCTTTGGATTTTCTTGGATGTCTTAGCTTCAATGGATCTTTGTCCACTAGGGGTAGGTTGAGGGAGCATAAAACTTTACTTTGGGTCTCTCTAAGGGTAGAAAAACCCTAGGATCACTCCTTCTCTCTCTCTTCCATCAAGCGTGGTCCAAATGCCTAAAAACATGCACATAATGTCCATAAGTGCATTTTACACAAATATGCATATTGAGGGAAATAACATGTAATATAACAAATATACATGTGATTGAGATGCACTATGACACAAGATGAAGCCCTAAAATAAGGTTGAATCACGCTCCTAGTTTCCCCTGGGAATACGCGTTTCACCATCCAACAAGTTCTGACAATGAAGATGGTTCTATGGCACATGGTACTACATGATTAGGGTTTCAGATGATTTGTTATATCCAATTGGGTGAATTAAGGATGCATCATACAAGTAGACATACAAACCCTAATTCATCTCTAAAAAAATTTCTATATAACAGATTCAGAAGATATAAAATGTATGAGACATATTGTTCCTCATCTCATCAACATGATGATATTCACTTGCCATTCATGAGACTGCACTTGTCATCATATTATCATAGGATGTAAATCCTTATCACAATATCATAGGGTATCAACCCTTGTCAACATAAGAGGATTATACCTCATTCAGGGATCAACCATTCCCAAAGGTCATTAAGACCATCATATCATTCCCTGCAAGTTCATCATTATCTTTCTATGCCTTATGACAAGGCTCAACAAACATCACCACTCATGTGATGCACAGGCTCAACATGATGTTGCAATTAATTACTAAAAGATGTTTAGAGGATAACATTGTAGGGCTATCTTAGCATTAAGATCATTCCTTTATTATATCAACATATAAGGAAGCTATATGATTGGTCATCATCACACTATCATTGTACAAGTTTAGCATATGAGAGTGTAAATCATAAAGCTATGATGACCACTAGTTAACACATTAGAATTGAAATCAATCATTAGGAAGGATATTCCATCATTATATTAACCATTTAAGGAAGGATAGCATATCTAACTACCATCATCTATTAGCATTAGGGTTATGTTCAACAAGATAGGTTACTTTGATATTACAAATCAACACTCATACCCAAGTCAGAACTCATGGCATCCCCGTTGCATCATGGATGCATGGGGTGAAGCATCACCATCACATTCCATACCATCCTCAAGTATGGATCTACACATAACCTAAGATGTAACCATCAGTTTATAGCATAATAGGGTTCAACCACAAAAGAGAGTACTCCATGATTGTATTCGTCATTCAAGGATTATTCATAACCACTTACCAGCATTTGGTTATATTAAGACTAGGTATAACAAGTTATACCTCATTAGGGTTACATATCAACACAATATGGTCATTATCCCTTCTATTCATATGAGTGCAAAGGTAAGAATACCTTATTAAGGGTAACCCTCCATTGGTTCCATCATCATTTAACCCATATCACCATACCACAACATCACCTAGAACCATTGGATGTTGAAAAAGGTAAGACCATTGGTTAATTACATAAGTAAACACCTTAACAAACCATATATAAAGCCATTGAGTTGTGACCTAGAAAGACTCACCATTAGACCGTAAACATCCCTGATTTAACAACATAAAGGGGCACCATAGGTTGTGGGGTTAAATCACATCATTGGTTGTACATTTTAAGTAAGCCCAATATCAACCATCAATCTCCTTAAATCGATCACATGAAGGAAACCATCAAATTCAGGTTGTTAGAACTCACATGTAATACTATAGGTTTTAATCAAACCATTGGATGTTGAAGCATCTAATCTCAACCATTGACCAAGTCCATTAATCGAAACTATTTGATGAAGAAGTGTTAGATATTAACTAATGGATCAAGTTCATATTTCAAAACCATCAATTAGAGTACAGATCCAACCATTACATCAAGTGACCCAAGAAACCATTGGTTTAAGGCTTAATTGATGCTAAAACTACATACTTAACTCACCATTGGTTGTGGAGTCATGATCCACCATTGTTTGTGACCATTGAATCACCATAGGTTGTTATATCAACACTATATTCATTAATCACTATCAGATATTAAGCTAGCATCACCATTGATTAATAGCATCATTAGGGTACTCAGTTGTGGATCATTAAGCTTCTAATTGAGACAAAACCTGACCTAACGGGTGGCCATCGGTTGTCACCATTGGTTGACATCCTTGGTCAGCACCATCAGTTTTCAAGATAGCAACACCACCAGTTGTTGCATGGTATCTCGATCGGGTCATGTGGCAGTGAAGGAAAAAGCTTGAAAACCCTATCTTGGACCATCAATTGTTAGGTGCTTAGCACCATCGGTTGTGCTACCAACCTGTCCTAGATCATCTTCTACCTTAGTAAGGACGTACACCTATTTACAGGTTTATTTAGAACCATAACATAAAAGGGAACACCATAAAAATTCGAAACGCTAGGCAAGGTTATCTTTTACAAGCATAGATCTTCATTTTTTATCAAGAACATGTGCAAGCAAGCTTGTAGTAAGCAATAAAAGTGAAGAGGTTATAAAAATCACCTCTACAGAGAAGAATAGACTTCTTGCAGCAAGAAACTCGAGCAAAAAAGGCAAGAAAACCCAAGTTTTAGATCGGAACTCGGCCAAGTAGGCACTTTTCTCCACAAAGAAGCAAAATCCTACAAGATGAAGCAAGAAAGGTAGATTCTTGAGTTCTAGAGAAACTTCTACCATAGAAAAATAAGGTTCTGACCTGGAGAAAGGTAGAAGGAAGAAAAAAAGAAAAAGAAATGGAGGAAATAAGGGGATACTTACTTGTTTAGGTCAATATCACCAAGAAGGAGCTTTAGAAATCCTAAAGGGAGCAAATCGTAACCCTAGATGTTTCTACCAAGAAGATCCACACCTTCTTCTTCCTTGGACAGGTCCTCCACAAAAGAATAGAGGAAAGATGAAACTCTTACAAGGAGAGAAGTGGTAGAGAGAAAATGTTTCATTTGGGTGCTTAAGTATAGTTATATAAAACTTTAGGATAAAGAAAAAGAATAACTTGAGATGTCCTAGTAGCTCTCCATGTGTCCATGGCCTTAAACTATTAAGGATATACAAGAAGACACACAAGAAGTTGCCCACCATTCATGCAGACCTGCTTTGCCACTGTTTTTTTTGTTTTACAAGCCAAACAAATAAACCCTTGGTTGATAGCTCCTAAAGATAGCTCATCCATAAAGGGGTAAACCCTAAATACCCTTGAAGAAAACACCTCCAAACCAAGGTTCAACTAGGTTCCTCATGACTCAAAAACCTCAAGAACGATAATAAAACATTCAAGGACCATAATGAAAGTGATAAATTGTATATAAAACCTATCAATAGGGTAAATTGCATAAAAGCCCAAAATGTGCATAAAATTGCATGACTTGCACAAACAATGTCCAAATTGGACCAAATTTGAAACTTAACCTTGTCACATAATACCAAAACATGTCAAAAGATTATATTATGGTTATAAGCATTAAATTATGATAATTAAGCATGTTCAATCATTTAATCTAGGTTAGGGGTCTCACAATACCGCACTACCACCCCAAACTTTTGAATCATGTTGTCCTCAACATGAAACTAAAGTTTAGGAATGATAGGGTAGACGTCACTACTCTAGTGGTGTGGGATCCTATGGTGGGCCAGCCTGTAGACGTGGGTGCTAGTAATAGTGTCCTCAGTAGTCCTCTTGTGGAGGCGGGTATGTCTCCTGGTATCTAGATAGGGCTCCCCAAAAATCCTCCCAATATTGGGGGTTTCTCTACACCTGCACATGCTGATACTAGTACATGTGGTTGATCTGATGGTGCATCTACTAATGAACTAACCACATGGCCTACTATATCTTTTGAATCACCTCCAACTATGAATGAATAAATGACATGTCATATGCATTTGTTAGAGGTGGTTGCACATCAAAATCCGCACATCTCTGTCTCGTGTGGCAGAGCTGCTCAAGAATGCACTATTGATCTAGCACATTCATCTCCCCTACTTCTTCAGGTGAGTCCACTGGTAGTGCACTGAATCAATCCTTCTCTGGGGTGTTCCTCCTCATACTTTGATAACTACCCCAAGAAATCCCTCGGTGGTCCGACATCTGTGAGTAGGGTGCTGGCATGATATGGGAATTCTAGGGTGATGTCAGGGTATCTGGGGTTCAAAATATAAAATATCTTGTTGTCTTTGAGGGAGATAATTTGGGATCTTTCTAGATAGCTTAATTTCACAAATTTACTTCCTTCTACCTTAGTAAGTCCCTCTAAATCACATCCCACTGCTTTTGTAATTGTGGAGATGATTCCCCCCATGATGAATGGATTTTTGCTTTTGAGGGGATTGTCTTCAGGTGGTCAATCACCATGTTTCCTATGTTGAAGAAGCCTTTACTTGCTACTGTAGCCATCACAAACAAATCCTTCTGTGAACAACAACCTTGACTGTCATAGTGACAAAAAATGGTGTTTGCTAAAACCTTCTGTAAATATCTCATGAAAGGATTGTACACCTTACTGGTCTTAAATTTTCCTACATAGAAATTTTCTTGACCCGTGATAGTCTTCCACATCTTTGAATAATCTGCTTTCCCATTCTTGTCGAGTCTTCTTTCATCAAAAATATTTGCCATTTTTGGATTGGGGGTAAAGATCCCATTGAGTTGGAGGCTATCAGGATGTGTGTGGAGTCAAGCAGTTTGAATCTTATTGCATCTTCACCTCTATGTTGCACTTTATCCAACGACGTAAAGAATTCATGAGTTATATCCAGGTAGGTTTCTTCAACCCCATGAAAAGTCTTGTATAGCCCACAACATTCCAATTGACCTTTGAACACGAACTCGATCCCTAAAGCTTGAACGATTGACGTACATGCATACCTAGTGGGAATAACTGTCCATGTCAAGCACTCCAGATAGAGAAATTTTGTGAAAACTCTTCTTGAAGTCCCCCTTCCATAAGTGTCTCCCTTAGGTTGCTTTCCCACCCACTTCATTCTGTCCTCCTCTAGCTTGGACAAGAAGTCCACAGGCTCATCCTCCATTTCCTCACTCTCAGTCTCATCTTCTTCTTCAATCAACAACTGACATCTAGGGGTTGTTGAGCGGCACAAGGTTGGGCTTATGAAGTAGAGTGACTCGCCGGAGTTGGTCGTAGAGGTAGGCATGAAGGCGACGCATCAACAACTTTCTTGGCCCTCCTTTCTCATAATGGTGCATCAACATCAATGAAATCAATGATATTTTCCAATTATTCTTCATTCTCCTCCTCCTCCTCCTTAGGGTTGCTTAGCTAGGATCTGGTGTACGGTGGCTCTAGGAGGATCGAAGTCGAGAAGCACTCATCAATTCCAATCTCTAGAGAGATGAACCAGAGATAGAGTTAGACGGTGACGTAGGGCTGTGTGATGGTGGTGTGACGTTGGAGACCTATTTGGTGCAACTTTTTCTTCCGGTGAGGATATTCATAGTCTTCTATACCCCTTTCTTGATTTCCTTGCCCATTCTCTTCATTTTTGTAAGGATTTGGTGAAAAATGAAGAGCCGCAACAATTTTCACACTTCCGGGCTGTAGGGGAAAAATCTCCTTGGAGATGGAGAAATAAAGGTTAATGGAGGTTGGAAAGTGGAGCTTGAGGTAGGGGAAGGTGAGTGGGAGCCAAAGCGAACTGGAACCTAGAGTTTAGGAGGAAGAGGAGGCAATTTGGGGGTGAACGTGGGTCACCCTAATCGCCTATATCTGTGGAATGGGCATGCTGCTTCGCAAGAGTGAAGAACGGGTCGTGTTGAGTCGTGAAATATTGGGGAACTTAAGTGCTAGGCCTAGTCCAGCACGGCCATTCTAACGGAACGCTAACACAACTGTGTTGGTCAGAACGGTCGTACTGACTGGGCCCAAAACTTGGTTTTTCCCTATTGAAAGCGACATTGCCAGCACAGTCGTTCCATGCCAACACGACCATGTTGGTACCTCCAAGTTGACAAAACTTCAAAAATTCTCAAATCACTCAATCATTCATAATCCAATCCTCAAATTCGATCCAATTGATGTTCTATTAATACTTTTCCACTGAGATGTGCCTCATTTCTCAAATTTTCACCTGTCTCATCATCAAAACTAAAGTAAAATTGTAAAACACAAGTGTGTGTGTGTGTTATTGGATAGAAATAAAGAAAAATTATCAAAAAGTGAAGGTTGGGTACAAAAGTTCCCAAGCCTAGGTGGGTTTCCTCCCACTAGCACTAAATTTTATGCCTTCAGCTGGGATTTTTGATTCTAGACTCGATCATCCTCACAGAATTTTCAAAGCATCTTTGTAGTAGATATCTTTCTTATGTACATTTAAGCACATCTCTTCATCAAGCGGGTGTTCTTCAACCAGCATCACAATGTTAAAACTTTGGTTGGCTTTATCTAGACCTACTTCCACAACTACTTTCAATATTTTCTTGTTGACGGTGAACTCTCATGCTCCGTCCTTTTCTAAAATCACCACAGTCTAGGATGGATATACATTTTTTATTAGATAAGGCCCTTCCCATCTAGACCGAAGCTTTTCGAGAAAGAACTTCATCCTAGAGTTTTACAACCGTACCCATTGTCCGGGTTCAAAGTCCTTCTTGATCAGCTTGTCATGTAAGAACTTGGTCCTTTCCTTGAAACTTTTAGACAATTCATAAGCCTCATGTCTCATCTCCCGTAGCTCATGCAGCTGCAACTTTCTTTTCAATCTGGCAGTGTCTACATCCATGTCCATGACTTTCGATGCCCATAATGCCTTGTGTTGCATTTCCACACGTAGATGGCAGCTTTTACCATACACGAGTTTGAATGGCGTGGTGCCAATAGGGGCCTTGAACACAGTCCTATATGCCCACAAAGCTTCATTGAGACGTAAAGACCAATCTTTGCGGTCCAGCCTAACTATCTTTTCAAGTATGAGCTTTATCTCCCGATTAGCTAACTCAAATTGACCACTCATTTGAGGGTGGTAAGGAGTAGTCACACGATGATTCACTCCATGCCTTTTTAGCAGCCCTTCAAATTTCCTATGGATAAAATGGCTTCCGCCATCACTAATCATTGCCCACGGTACACCGAATCGGCTGAATATGTTTGACCTTACAAAATCACAATCCACTTTATGATCATTCGTTCTAGTATCAATAGCTTCAATCCACTTGGATACATAATCAATGGCCACTAAGATGTACACATATCCGAAGGAGGGGGTGAAACAGACCTATGAAGTCAATCCCTCAAACATCAAACACCTCAACAACAAGAATGGGTGATAGAGGCATCATGTCCCTCTTTGAGATAGTTCCCACCTTTTGGCACTTCAAAAAGCATTTGCAATATTCATGAGCATCTTTGAACAAGGTTGGCCAATAGAATCCACTTTGAAGAATTTTGGTGGTTGTGCGTTTTTGTCGAAATGACCTCCACACACGTTGAAGTGGCACATAGATAGGATCTCTTTCTGTTTAGTTTCCAGGACACACCTTCTAATGAGTTGTTCGAGACAATATTTGAATAGATGTGGGTCATCCCAAGCATAGTTTTTCACCATAGCAAACAACCTCTTGCTCTCTTCCCTTGTCCAAGTACTCGGTATCCTCCAACTAGTGAAGAAGTTAGCTATGTGCTTGTACCATGGTCTTTGGGTGGATGAAAGTAAGAAAAGTTGCTCATGTGGCATGGTTTCCTTGATTTCGACTCATGTCATCATAAGGTGCCTCAATGCGGAAGGGATGGTCGACTGCAAATTTTTTTACTCCCTTCTTGTCAACAATCTCCAAATCAAACTCTTGGAGCAAAAGAATCCAATGGATCAACCTTGGCTTAGAATCTTTCTTTTCCATAAAATATTTCAAGGATACATGATCCATATAGAGCACCACCTTATTTTGTAAGAGATAAGAATGAAACTTGTCAAGAGCAAAAATCACGACAAGCAACTCCTTTTCCATGGTAATGTAGTTCCTTAGGGCCTCATCAAGGGTTTTACTTGCATAATAGATGACATGCAGAACCCGACCAATCCTTTGGCCTATCACAACCCCCACTGCCATATCTAATGCATTTGTTAGGATTTTGAATGACAAGGAGAAATCTGGGGGTTGCATAATAGGAGTAGAGGTGAGCTTATGCTTCAAGTGGTTGAAGGATTCAACACACTTGTCATCAAAGTTGAATTCCACATCCTTTTCAAGCAAGTGGCAAAGCGGCCTTAAAGTTTTACGGAAGTCTTAGATGAATCGGCAGTAGAAACCTGCATGCCCTAAGAAAGATCAAACATGTCTTACGGTGGAAGGAATAGTGAGAGTGAAAATTAGACCCATTTTGGCCTTATCAACCTCAATTCTAGCCTGGAAAACTCAGTGACCCAGAACAATGCCTTCGGGAACCATGAAGTGACTCTTCTCCCAAGATAGCACTAAATGAACCTTGACACACCTTTCAATCATGGCTGCTAAGTGGAGCAAACATTCATCAAATGTCTTACCAAACACTGAAAAATCATCCATGAAGACTTCAAGTGACGAATCAAGCATATCAACAAAGATGGATGTCACACAAGTTTGAAATGTAGAAGGAGCATTGCACAACCCAAATGGCATTCTCCTATAAGAAAAAGTACCACTGGGACAAGTGAATATCGTTTTCTCTTAATTTGCAGGATGAACAACTATTTGGAAGTAATCAGATTACCCATCAAGAAAACAATAGAAACTTTGTCATGCTAATCCCTCCAAGATATGATCAAGGAATGAAAGATGATAATGGTATTTCTTGGTCTTCTCATTCAACTTTCTATAGTCCACGCACATCCTCCACTTGGATTTCTCTCTCACAGGCATCAACTCTCCATCCTCATTCTCAGAAATTGTGATCCCACCCTTCTTGGGCACAACCTGGATGGGACTCATCCATGGGCTATCAGAAATGGGATATATAATCCCAGTATGTAGTAGCTTCATGACCTCTTGCGTTACAACTTCTTTAAATTTCGGATTCAACCATCTTTGCATTTGACGAGTTGGTCTAGCATCATCCTCAAGGTAGATTCTATGGACACAAATGGAGGGGTGAATACCCCTCAAATCAGCAACAGACCATCCAATGGCTTGAATGTTTTTCTTCAAAACTGCCATCAAGGAATCTTCTTGTTTCAGAGAAAGGATAGAGGAAATGATCACCGGGAGGGTGTCATTGGAGCCTAAGAAAGCATATTTTAGACCTTCGGGAAGAGACTTGAGCTCACGAACTGGAGTCTCTTCAAGTAATTTCTTCAACGGTTAAGAAATGGAAAGGAGGTCCTCACTTGCAGCCACTAAGGCCAACTCATCTTCCTCATCCTCATCATCATCATTATCGTGGAATTCAGAAATAGCTCTAGGTCTCTACCTTGAATGGCAGTTTGAATCCATGCAGGTAGGCATTCCTCTACAATCTCATCAAGACACTCAATAAGATAACAATCTTTCTTTGTAACACCTATCACCTTGGTCTTAGCAGAAGACTTGAAAATGTTTAACATGATTTTCATGAGCATGAAGGTCACATACATGGTGTCGGTCCTCACATGGATCACTACATCAATTGTAGCCAAGAAGGGTCTCCACAAGATAATAGACACTTTCCTCAACTCTTTTTCCATGTCCAACACAATGAAAACAGTTTGGAAGAATGCGGAGGTCTCATCATCCAGTCTGACCAACACATCATCAACATGCCCTCTAGGCATTTTCAGAGATCGGTCGACCAATTGCAAAGTGCAGTGAGCTGGACTTAGTTGTCCCATTTGCAATTCAGCAAACAATCATACGACATTAAGTTCACACTAGAACCCAAGTTGAGAAGAGCTTGTTCTATGAGGTGTGCTCCAATGTAGCATGAGATGATTGGAGCACCAGGATCTTTTCTTTTCCTTGGCATGGTGTGTTGTAGAATTGAGCTCACTCGCTTAGTGAGCATGACATTCCTTAGTGTTCTTAATGTTGTTCTCCTCTTGATTGTGCACAAATCTTTCAAGAACTTAGCATAAGATGAGATTTTCTTGATTGCATCAAGCAAAGGAATATTGATCTTCACCTACTTAAAGGTTTCCATGATGTCTTCAATGTGCTTCTTCTTCCTTCTTTCATTGGATGGTTCCTCAAGTGCATCTGAGAATGGAGGGAGTTATGCTCCCAATTGGCTCAAATCAACAAAATCATCAATCGGTATCACATGAATCATAGTATCGTCTCTCTACATCATAGTATCATCTCGGGTGCCTGTGTAAAAGAGTGAAATCACCCCTTTACTAAACATTTGAAGAATTAATATCCATTCCAAACACACTCAAGGTATGATGGAATAGGTATACATTTTCCAAATTTATAAACATTGGTAATCAAAAGACCAAAGTGTAAGCAGTGGAATAAAATCTTGAACATATTCAATTTCATATAAAAGATCTAAAAAATACATCAACTTCTCCCATTTGGGTTTACATCAAGATACAACAATTAGGATCTAGATAGAGGGATGTCTAGACTATTTCAAATCTTGTCTTCAAAATGACATCGCCAAGTTCTAGGCCCATGCCAAAAGCAATGTTCACCTTGATCTAACCCTGGGTGGTTGGGAAAGCACCCAGCAAAAGGGAAAGAAAACAAGGTATGTGTCAGAGATAATGAACAAGAAACAAGATAAAAACAATAATGCAACTTAAGGTTATAGATTCATCATAAGATGAGAGGGCCAAGAGAATGAGGCATAAACAAAAGATTATTGCCATAAACAAATAAATAATAATGAACTTGCATGAATGATTAATATTAGAATAATTAACTATTGTGTTAAATCTTTTGCCAAATGTTGGATGACTATAATAAGGGAAGGAAATCCTTCGTGTGAATCCTTGAGGTAAACTTTGGCCGAGCTCCATAGTAAGAACCTTATTCACATGTTTAATTGATCTACTACTACCTCTGGTCTAGTTTATCCAGTATGTAGATGTTATATACAGAATAGAACTATATCTTCTTGTATATTTTATGGCATACCTTTTGTATGGGTGGATTGCATATGCTTTATTAAAATTTGATTGTTTTTGCCACTTTTTATGTGTATCCCTCTACAGGTGCATATAAACACATACCCTCACACTTAACCTTTTTTGGAAATGCATAACATTCGTTTTAAACACATTTTTTCATAAACATGGATTTCATTATTCAATATAAATTTTTAAAAGTGTTAACTGTGTAAGGCCTTGATACTAGAGCAATATGTGATTCTTTACATTCTTTAGGAGTTGGGTGTTAGAAATGTTGCCTCTTTTCCTTCCCTTCCCTCCTTCATCTTAGAACCTTGTCTTGGAAAAGTAGATTAGTAGGTAAACTAACTCCAACTAATGATTCATAACCCAACTTCCTTCTTAATAAGTATTTCCCTCCTACTTTTATTTTTCCTAGCATGAAAAAACCATATCCTTCTATGTTCATTCAAACAACACATGCACATCTTTCATGTTGCTTGGGACAAGATTTGTCACCCAAATCATAGGATGTTTAGAGTCTAATATCCATTGTACAATGACATATCCTTACCCTCCTCTACTCATGGATAAACACTTCCTAGAAGGACTTTGTCATCTTCTATCTACTATAAGAAGAAGAAACCTTAGCACAAACCATCTTCAACTTATTGCTATCTTCTTTGCAAAAATGACACTAAAAGGATTCCATCCTTAAAGACAAATTTCAATCTTAATAAGAACCGTGAATGAAGTTAGATTTTAGATACACTCTTGGTTAGATGGTTATGAACTCAAACATGTGGCATGATGTTCACCTCCCACAGTTCATGAAAAACATGTCTTGGATTTGTTTGGAAAAAACAACTAACTAGCTGCATCATCTAATTTGCTAGATCAAATCACCGCTGGCACCTCTTAGTGTCCTTCCTAGCCTCAATCCTAAATAATTAGGCTTTTGGGTTTTCATTTATTGGTCGGGATAGCATATATGCCTATTTTGTTAGTTCAAATATCTCACCTCTGGCACCTCTTAGTGTCCTTCCTAACCTCAATCCTAAATAATTAGGCTTTTGGATTTTCATTTGTTGGTGGTGATAGCATATATGTCTATTTTGTTAGTTCAAGTACCACTTACCATCTGGGGCTGAAAATAGGGTTGTTACGTACTAAACAGTTAAAAAGTTATAGTGCCTTGAATAGATTATTAATGGTCCCCAATCTGTTGGATTAAATAGAAATCACATGCTCCTTTATAAATGAAGTTTGAGCTCGTCCGACTCACACTCCTCCATAACTGCATGAAAGCATGTTTTTGTTCATCAGCGGAAATAACCAGAAGCTGCTCTATAACATGGGTTTTCTTTGTCCCGCTATCTAGGTCCCACAAGCTTGTTGCTTGCCCCATATCCTTTGGGAAGAACTTGATGAAAGGCCTCCTAAATTTTAAAATCAATGCAAATAACTTTATTAAAAAAACATAATCCAAACAACATCCTATACTTTTGAAGAAAGTTGACTTACTCATTCCTCAGATTACGGTTATTACATTCTTTCTTCGTAAAGACTACTGTTTCACGTAAAAGCTTATTAATGCAACTTCCAATAAGTCCCAAGGGGCTATGCAATCCCTTAAGAAACTCTCGGTTTATGATGTGGGACATCTCCAGGCCTAAGTTGGCCAACTTCTACCAGCCCCAATAAGCGACCTCCCTAGAGAAAAAGCTTAAGGAGAAGTGACTAAGCCCCACCTATTTTATATAAATACATATTTTTTATCTGTGGGTTTAAAAACTATAGGCTCCACCCCTTCCCACATACTCGCAGAAGTACCATCCTCGCG
>OY856411.1:19122500-19125000 GCA_963693085.1 Alisma plantago-aquatica
TTGTTCTTGTTTCTATTTTGTTAAAGAGAAGAAAGTCTGTAACTCTTATAAACCGTTTCTAGTAAATACACATGACCTATTTGATGAAATGTACATGTAGTGTTAGGAATAGAACGGCTTTATGATTTCTATTTCTAATCAGTTTATAAACAAGAACATAAGACTGAATTCAGCATAGTAAATAAAAAGATAATGCAAGCCATTCGGCAATGCTCGTAGCAGAAAATAAAAAGTAAAATAGTAGCGAAGGCGAACCTGTAGAATAAAAATACAAAAAATACAATCAACTTAGCTTTAGTTTGATATTATCTTTCGATTTAGTTGTTAACATATTACATTCCTAGGCAGTTAAGTTTATAAAAAATTGACTAGAAATGACCAAGAGTTGTTAGCAAATCATGTATGTTGCTCTATCCGCAATGCACCCGTCATTTTCTCAAATATCAACCTTTTCAACATTCAAGACAAAGCAATAGACCAAAGGGAAGTCTACATGATAGTCTCATTCCAAGAAAATATAATTATAGAAAATAGCTTCAGGTTGCAATTTGCATTTTTTTAATCAGCATCATTAAAGGAAAAGCTCTCGAAATGGAACACCTCAAATTTCTATACCGATCTCAGTACTTTTTCCTTTATCTCAATCCCCTCTTGTTTCAATGTGTCTGTCTGGTCAACATTATGCATGAGACACTTCTATCGGGCTCTCCACACATTATTATTACATTAACGATGTTGTGTTTGATTGAATGCCAACGTGATATGTCCATCCGTGATGGACTACTCCATGGACCTTTGCAACTGTAATCTAGAATCTTACTGCTCCATTAGCACAGGACAAGTACCAAGTACGAATTTTCTAGGCTATCACAGTTACTCTTATTGCTGTTAGAGTTACTCATAGTGCTCGTTCAGTTACTCGCAGGGTTATCACAGTTACTCGTAGTGCTTTTTCAGTTACTCATATTATTTTCACAGTTACTCTAACTGCTATTTGAGTTACTCGTAGTGCTCGTTCAGTTACTCGCATTGTTGTCATAGTTACTCTTAGTGTTTCACAGTTACTCGCAAGCTTTTTTTAGTTACTCGTAGGGTTTTTTAGTTACTCGCAGGGTTTTTTAGTTACTCACATAGTTTTTTTAGTTACCCGCAGTGTGTGTTCAGTTACTCGCAGGGTTGTGACAGTTACTCGCAGTGTTTGTTCAGTTACTCGCAGATTTGTGATAGTTACTCGCAGTGTTTGTTCAGTTACTCAACCATTACTTGCAGTGTTCAGTTACTCGCAGGCTTGTTTCAGTTACTCGCAGGCTTTTTTCAGTTACTCGCATTTTTTGTTCAGTTACTCGCAGGGTTGTGACAGTTACACACAGTGTTTTCACAGTTACTCTAATTGCTATTACAGTTACTCGCAGGGTTTTTTCAGTTACTTGCAGTATTATCACAGTTACTCACAATGTTTTTTCAGTTACTCGTAGTCTTTTCTCAGTTACTCGCAGGGTTTTTTCAGTTACTCCAGGGTTGTGACAGTTACTCGCAGGGTTTTTTCAGTTACTCAACCATTACTATCAGTTACTTAAGCATTACTCTCAGTTACTCAAGAATTAATTTTAGTTTCTCAAGCATTACTTTTCACTTACTCAAGCATTCAGTTACTTTCAGTTTAGTTACTCGCATGGTTGTATCAATTACTCGTAGCGGTTTCAGAGTTACTCTTACAGCATTCAAAGCATAAAGGTATTTAAAGCATTCAAGAACATAAGCATTCAAACCATAAATGTATTTAAAGCATTCAAGATCAGTTGTACATTCAGTCTTTTTGTGATATGAGTTTTTTTTTTTTGGAATAGAACACTTGCTTTCGTGTTCGTACAGTTACTTACAAGATGTCTCTGTTACTCTGTGTTCCATACACATTGTTTTTGTGATATGTGTTTTACCTTCCTCTGTTAGAGTTACTTTTATAAAGTATAAGAGTTACTTTTTTGAATCACATGGTTACTTTTCTCTGCTATCACAGTTACTCTTAGTGTACTTACAGTTACTCTTAGTGTACTTACAGTTACTACACATTGTACAAATTAAAAAAGAACCATTACTTATTAATGAATAGGAAGAAAATAAGTATAGATTAAACACTTATTTTTTTTTAAATTATGCCGAGTTAGTTAATAAAATATAAGGAAGACATTTTAACTAAACAAGCATCATCATCGATCAAGCCCAATGAATCAACAGACCACGCTGACCACAAATGTCACAAGCTATTCATTGTTATATTTCGATGAGTAGTTTTATACAGAATAACACACAAGATAACTTATTGAATATGTTTTTTACAAGTTTGTTTCTTGTCCATGTTGACATCCATTTCGTCAAACAGGTTTCTTGCAAGAACACTTTCGAGAAGACATAGAGTTCCTACACATCAATCTACTGAAGAAGGAAGACAAAGGAACATCAAAATAAGGTCTGCCAAAATGCTTAGACATCCATATATTGA
>OY856411.1:23302500-23520000 GCA_963693085.1 Alisma plantago-aquatica
TAACCATGAAGATCAATAGATTAGATTTTGGAAATACATGGTCTAGATAGGCAAACACCATTGAGGTATACGACGTGATCTGTACACTCGAGTGTATTCTAGCCTGAATATATATATATATATATATATATATATATATATATATATATATATCGTGGAGGTGGGGTGGAATTTTTTAAATGAAAAGTGAATGATTAAAGTGAACCCTGCTTTTGATTCCTCCGCAGCCTAAACAGTAGCCCGTTTTAAATATCTTGACCTCGTAGTCGTAGATGTTTCCACAATGCGATGTAGATAGTTCTTTTGAATATCCAAATCTGGTCGAGTCTTTGTACGGTCCGCCCAAGATCAATTCTCGCAAGGTTTGCTTTCATTTGCTGGCGTGAGTATTCTAGCTAGGGTTTGGTGACCTAACTCCCAACGGATCGCATTGATGCAACCCCATCCACCTGGAGCAACCGGAACGGTGCTTCAATATGCGTCACCATTTCTCTTCCTTCTCTTCCCTCGTTTCTCCTCTGTCTAGCGATGCAACCCCCCCCCCCCCCCCCCCCCCCCACACACACACACACACACACACACCACCCACCCAAATCCCCCACCATGCACATCCTTGCGTCAGCAGAGATGTATTGCATAAGATAATTTGCAAGGAATGAACTCCAGCCCTGGTACGTCATCCTGTCTATATCTATGACCCAAGTAGGATAGCTAGATCAGATATTGTTCTTTAACAATTGGATGTGAATTCATTTATTACTGACCTACCCTATTCAGCTGGCTAATAAAGTGACCCTGTTTCGCTTAAACAACTTCGTTTCAAGACACGTAGGGCATGTTTGGTTTGCTGGAAAGGATTATGATAGGATACACAAGAGGATGGGATTAGAAGGTATAGATAAACTGTGGGAGTTTGCATGATCCTCTCCTATGTTTGGATATAATGTAGGATAGGATTAGTTACAGTTTCTTATTAATCACTTATAATTATTCTTCTAGTCATCTGTTATGTTTATGTTTTGATGATCATATTATAGGTAACTTAACTTTGTAATCATTAAATCTTAAAACTTATAGAAACCACTATTTCCCCCAACTAATATTCAAATGAAAATGATTGATACATAGCAATTTAAGATTAGAAATGTGCAAAACCAATACAAAGCGTCGAGCACTACTTGCTTTCGTGTATAAGACGACAACTGTTAACCGAATAAAATAGCTGGTGATTATAAGATCAGACACGATCTTTGATTGATATTTTGGTTCAGATTTTTAGGCCCAAACAATTTATAGATCATGCATGTCAGTGCTTCCGTAGTGTAGAATACAACCAAATTGAATGAGTTAAATAATAGAGAATATGTTAATCACAATCTAACATCAGATTGTTTGCTACTCCTTTGATCTAAAATAGAAAAATAATTCTAGATGTACCTGAGTTGTCTTGTTGTTGCATCAGATAGATTGTATGAAGCACTACATACTTTTTAATGCGTCGACTGTGTTGGCATAGAAATCAATTGATGTTTAAAACATATGGTCGTGAAGAAAGGCCGCAGGTTGGGAATCAATTGTGCCATTGATTAGAGAGCTACATCGGCAACTTTCTGCAACTCTGATGAGCGGCGCTCATGAATAAAATACCGCAGAAAGTATGTTTGTTATGGCGAGAAGGCAGCGATAAGTTTTCTGCTTGTGATGAGGAAGACAGCAAGAATATGTCACGTCTGGTTCCGTCGCCGATCGGAGTGCATCCGTCTTCCGTTCGGGCCTGGTGTTCTGTGTTCATACGCAACGGGGTTGGAAGCGCAGTTGTGAAAAGATTTCGAGAGTCAGGGTCGTCGAGGGGTGCCCAAAACTTTATACCACCGAATACCTGGGGGGGTGCGGAACTTAAAAGTCCTACTTAAGTAGGATCTATGTCCCAGACGGATTAGTATCCTTGTTTTAATTTTACCCAAACAAACATGGGATTGGAAATAACAATAGGATACAAGTGCTATCCTACCTAATATACCGCAAACCAAACATGCCGGTAGTGGCATAAGGACAGTATTTTTTTTAATAAAACGGTCATGCAATTTTATTTAAAGATCATAAAAGTCTACAGCAGTGGCGGAGCCACCTTATGGCACAGTGAGGCGTGTGCCTCACCCTGTTTCGGAAACAAAACTAACTACTATAATTTGATATCAGTACTGCTGAGAGAATTCATATAGTAAAGATGTCCTACGCGCAAGGCCTGCAGCCCATGTTCAATTTGAATGGATGTTAGCAACCAAAAACTATTGCGCTGCACACGAGCCATAAGCACATAATGAATGGGACACCGGCAAAAGATCACGTTGGGTAGTCTGCCAGACCTTGAAGTCCTTGACATTATTGCAACTGATTTATCTATTTTATTAATTAGCCTTTAAGATATAAAGACACGCCAGTGACCTTTTTGAAAATCTATTGTTGGCGTCGTTGCTCCTTAGCGTGGCTTTGCTTTTCGAAATTGTCTTCAACACTGTATCTTTGATTATTTTCTGTTCATCATCGATAATGGACCTATATGTTTTCTTTGGATTATGAGAGCTAATACTTTTTTCGTTAATTATTTTCCATTTTCACCGCTTTCTTTGAAGATGAAGCATTATACATAAAAAGACAGGAAGGAGTAGATCATAGTATATTGTGAAGAGGGTGGAAAGTCTATAGTTGCAAGATATCTCATATGTAGTGTCCATAAATTCTTCAAGTAAAGATTAAGATAATCTTGTTGGTTGTTTGGTGATTAATCTTAAGATAGACATTTGACAAAATGTCGACACAAAGCTTATGTGGCGAGTTAAATATTATAACTCGGTGATGCTATTTGAGATTTGTTTTACAAATTGTATTGTAGAAAATTAGATACTTTGTAATTATACATGTATGGTTGTTTTTGTATAAATAAATTGTATGTATCATTATTCTTATATGGATGAACTAGATCTTTAAAATAACTTCTCATTTTTGTGCCTCACCCATTCAAAAATTTTGCCTCCGCCACTGCTACAGATCAGCAGGTTAGCACCTGCAGGTCACATGTTCTAAGCTAAAAATAGAAACTAATACTACAATGATATGAGAAGAGCGGTGAAGATGGAAGTTTTTATGGGGAGGCACCCCTTAGACAAGCCTCAAAATGATGCAATTAATACTTTAGCTAAGAAAAAGACTAAAAGATAGGCATCAGCAATATCAGAAGTTTGATTCTTCCTCCAGAATCTCCTCTAGGATGTAGAAGACATCACCAGTGGTAGCTTTATTTTCCGGGCTTTCTTCAACTGGAGTCATCCTAGATGACGTTGGCGCCTGCCCTGCAAGCATGTAGAATAACAAGATCTAATGTTATCTTCAGCAAAATGATGTTCAGTGGATTTTTGGCATTATTAAATTTCCTATGATTTCGTTCTATCCAAATGTGCCATAAGATGGCAATAATGATGTCTTCTGGGTGGAAGTTTGCTACTCTTTGGAGAGATTTTATATTGAATGGAATATTGAATAGATTTTGATTATCAGATCTATAATCAAGAAAGTTTTTTATAATAAGTTTTGTGATGGAACAGTTTTTGAAGATATGATCTGTTGTTTCAGAGTCAGATTGGCAGAGATAGCATCTAGATGATCCAATAAATCCTCTTTTATTAATGTTTTGATCAGTGAGTAGCTTGTTGTTTTGAAGGAGCCAGAAGAAAATTTTATACTTTTGTGACCATTTACATTTCCAGGTAAGAGAGTGATTTGGTATGATGCCTCTGAAAGTGAGGAAGGTGTAAGCTGCCTTTGCGGAGTATAACTCCCTCCATTTCTAAGATATCTTATTTTTCGTGTTGAATTCCAGCTCATATATGATGTTGTTGACATCCGAATTTTCAAAATTTGTGAGGAGGAACCGCTTGAGTGCATTAGATTTTTTGCTGGTGAGGAGGTTAAGTGTTTTGGCTGTAGTAATGGAAGATAATTTTTTTAGTATAGATCATTGATTGTGCTGATTTTTTATGGTATTTTTAGGGAACCATAGCATAACGACAGCATTATCACGGGTCATAGGCAGATCAGCCAACAGAAACAGTTGGCCCGTTCCCACCCTCCCGCTTACCCCCGATTACCATTGGCGGGTGGCTGCAGTGCCGCTGACTGTCCAGGCCGGCCGCTATTGGTAACTGGAATTAGCAGCGCCCCTTGATTTTTACTCAGGTGTGATCACCTACTTTGGACGTGTTTATTTCACTGCGAAACCATGTTGTCGCACATGCCATGTGTATTGATACCAACATGTATAGTAGGTGAAGCGCCTTGATGGGGGAGGTTGCTAACATGGAGGACTTGATCGGTATTTCTCCTGGTATTCATCCACTGATGGATTTTAAATGAGGGCTAGGAAGGAAAACAGCCACCTCAGACACAAATAGAACGTGTCATCTTTGTATCTATAGATAAAAGTTTATACCCACACGTGTTATGGATAAGGAAAAGTTAGTAATGGGTCTTTAACTGATATATAACAATTTATACAACTACAAACTAGTGTTTACAGCTGATTTCGACCCGGTTGACTGTAGTTGTGTCGAATTGATCCGTTGCGTGTATACATATTGACACACATTGCATTGATCACTAAACTTCATCTAAATATTGAGAACCTAACTCACCGCAGAATACTGATCCAACATGGTGAATTCCTAGATTATTAAGCGAAACCAACCGTTTGGTCCTATACTCTCAACAGAAAAACCAGTCCGGCTGTTTGAACACTTTTCAAATAGATGAAAAGAGGTCCATATAGCGTATCGGGAGAATTCAGCAGATATAGGGAACTACATGGTTGTCTATACACGTATACAGTCTACAATTTTAGTTAATGATTCATATAATGTGTAAAGAGGTTCGAAGTTGTCCATTTATATGTTTTCAAAAGGTGCATATGCTAATATCAAGACTACAATAAAACAAGGTTTTGTTACTGGTTTAATTGAACTCTAATATTGAAACTGACAAATCTACTTAAGAATTCGACTTAAGAGTTTGAAATTCCTAGTTTCTACTTAAGAACTTATAAACTCTTAGTTGTTTATACAAGCATACATTCTTCAATTTTAGTGATAATATATAATTTAAGAGGGAAGGAATACTAATAGAGGAGAAAGATTGAATGGCCACATGGGGAGCAGAAATATAGGGTATGAGTTTGTGGTGATGTTGGATATGGTAACATAATTTAATAAAGGGAGTGGATATTAGATTTTACTGTTGGCTATGATATAATTTTGGCAAACGTCCATCTCAAGAAAAGAGATTTTCTTATTAGTATTTTCAAAGGCGGGTCCAATTGTACTTCAATTGATTTCTTCCTTACAAGGCGAGTGGATTGGAAAGTGTGCAAGGATTGTAAAGTGAACCCTAGGAAAGAATTCACCACCCAAAAATAGATTGGTGATTTTGGATATTAACATGACGATCAACAAAGGTAAGTACTACATAAACCAAGACTGGAGGATCAAGTAGTGGAATCTTAAAGTAGAAATCAAACTAACATTTCATGATAAAATTATCAAGTAGGACACTTAGAATTTGGAGTATGATGTTAATACTAGGTAGCTTATTATAAGTTCCTTTATAGATATATTGCTAAAGAGGTTTGGAGGGAGTCCAAAGGGTGTGGACCACTAAAAAATAGACTTGGTGGTAGAGTGATGGGGTACAGAAGGATATTGAACTCAAAAGGGATATTTAGGGGATCTTGACAAAATCTTTAGTATATCTAACTTCTAAGAGCTACAAGCAAGCAAAGAAAGAAGCTAAGAAAGAAGTTTAAAGAGATCGAGTCTAGATTCTTTGAAGTGATATATAAAAAGTTGGATAATGGTGTAACGACCCCACTTCCCAGTAACCGCCAATCCAGGGAGACCAAGAGGTCAGAGGCGTTATCCCAAAATTCAGGATCAATGGTTTAAGAAAACTTGCAGAATTTCTGCGTTCACAACCCCCTCCTTCCCTTACTGAGGATCGCATCTTGTTTAAAAGGGAAAACTGATATGAAGCTTAAAGACTGCTGGGAAGTGGTTAGATGCAAAGAACGCAAAGTTAGATGGGGTTCCTGGATCTGGTCTGATATTCCAAGGAAATGGTCCCTTATCCTCTAGAAGGGTTTCTTGGCAGAACCATGACCTGCGATTTCCTTAAAAGAATGGGGTGGTAGCTGGCCTCTAGATGTGCTCTTTGCGAAGAACATGAAGAAAATCCTTGTCATATCTTCTTCTCCGGCTCATTCTCTCGCTCTATTTGGATGAAATGGAATATTACTCATAAGGATTTTCTCATTCCAAGTTGTTTTGATGATCTGATCAATCTGAAGAAAGAAAGGAAAATTTCTGCTTGCTGTATTATCTACCTGATTTGGCAAGAAAGGAACAATAGGATCTTCAGAGATTTCAAGCGCAGTCAGGAGGAATTCTGGATTCTGTTCTCTAGAGATTTACCCTTATTTTGTACATAGCTTTGCCTTTCTTGTTTCTTGTTTCTTCTTGTACAGTTCCTTACCTCTTTGAGGTTACACTTTGTAATCTCCTTTCTAGTCTATAGTAATGAGGCACGACACCCTTAATTCACCAAAAAAATATTTAATCAGAAATAATTATCAAATTCTACTAAAATTAAACTGAAAAGCTAGAATAAAATAAAAATTTTGCATACCTTGTTAAAATTAGGATCTAAGACTTCTATCCACAGATGAAATCTATCTATCTAATCCTCCTTTGGATTACTTAGCTTTATCTTTACAGATTTCATTTTATTGTTTGTCCTTTTCAGATAACACCTAAAACGTCGACAAACAAAATATCGGTCAGTATATTGCTATACTGGTATGTGGGGACAAACATAATATCACAAATAGGCTCTAACAACCTAAATATAGTAAATAATTGATTAGCAATCCAAATTATGTTTTCAATGTAACTTCTCAACCGCTTTTACCCTAAACCCTGGATTACCCTCTCTTAGGGTTTTGTCCTTGCAAGGAACATAAGGTCACCTTCCCCATCCTGAGCTTGGTGCCCGGTGTCACCTCTCAAGTGCCCAATGGTCTTCCCTCTGGGGCTTGACCAACTCAGACCTTCCCTCCAGGGCTTGTTCTTGCATCACACATCAGGGTGGTATGTAGGTTCGAGAAGCACACTTATACTTAATTGTTATACACATAGTCACTTTATGAGATTGCAGAATTGAACAATCAAACAGTTTAGGTTCATAGCAATTGAGAAACTTCGTGAAAATGTTGTGAATCATAAAGCGATTATTCATAATTTAACCACATACATGTTCAGTGGATTCAACAAGCTAATAGTAAATCCAAGCAAGAAATTATCCAAGCAAGCAGTTCATTCCACACAAGCAAGAATCCTGAAAAGTACATGTACTCTATTTACTATCCACTTTATCAGATTCTATATATTCACTTGAACTCACTTCCTAGGGTTTCCTACTCCTTTTTAGGGTTTCATTAGGGTTCATCTTTATCATTATCTCTATAAACCCTAAAATAGCAAAATTGATTACAACCCTTAACTAGCTTTTTAAAACTTTCCTAACAGGCTTAGGATCAACTCAAAACTACTTCCTTCTAAGGAATCTCGAATTAACCACATTAATCACCTTTTACCCTAAATTAGGGTTTCTATATGCATTATAACGTATTCATGTGTAAAAACCCTAGAGCAAGCATAGTATCAACTATATCAAATTCAACCCTTACTTTTCCTCTCAACAGGTTACTATAACTCAAAATAACCTAATTAAGATAGTAAATCTGATTTCCAAACACAATTAGGGTTTTAACATGGCTTAATACATAAACATGGTTAACTCAAGGTACTTTTAGAACTATGATCATATTCAGGCTATAAAAATATTTTTAATGGATTCCTCACGTTCTCTTGATAAATTTTCATATATAATTTGTCTCAATCGGAGTTACCAATCTTTTACTATGATTTTTGCAAGTTAATTTACCTCTCAGCTAATCACAGGCTACCACGTGAGTTCTTCGCTTCCTTTCCCTTTTCCATGCGGATAATGCCACGGCCAATGGTGCACGGCCATCTCACCAGCTCGCTCCAGCGAGTTAGGAAGAAAAGGATTGAAGGTTCGTTCTTCCCCTTCCCTTCTTCTCACGTGTCGGGAGTAGATTCGTCTTTCACCTCTAATACGTCTTCCTCCTCCACTTCCGCGATCAGGGACTTCATGGCTTGCAGGATGTGGTCAACCGAGTAGTTGACTCAGAGCTGTAGGACGCCGAAGCATCAGCCTAGGTGCAGATCGCTGCAAAGCACTTTCCCGCACTCAAAGATCACCCTGATTCTATCGGAGTCGACTCACACAGAGAGGACGAACAGGTTGCTTGCCAGCTGAACTAGTCAAGAACGGGGGAAAGAACAAAGACGGTGAGGTGGAATTGGGGTCTGATGTTGGTGTTGTTTAGGAGGAAGGACATCTAGAACAAATAGAAGATCTCCTAGAGAGTCCCTATGCCCCCTGTTTATATACCTCCCAACCTAGCCAGTTGCTCTCAGAGATTAGTCTGGGAAAAACTCCTCTGTGTCCCAAAATCCCAGCAAACCTGGGATCCCTGGGTCTGAAATCTCCTCCTGATTTCAATGGAATACCTTCCACAAATGCCTGTGTAGATACCATCGAGGAATCCAATCCTGAAATCTTGTTTCCCTACTCTTTTCTAATAGAAGGATGCAATGAACAACCACTGTTGGATCCTGAATCCAACGTCCATCATTCATGCACCAAGAACACTTGTTTCGTGTTAATTGGATAAATGTGACATTTAATACTTTATAAGGATTATCTCCTCACTTTAGGATAATTTGCAAAATCCATAACTCTTAAACCGTATATCCTTTTAATCCCACAATTTAGGGGAAGCTTTATCTTGACTTAATCTACTCGTGTACCAAATTTGAGTCTCAAATTCCAAAGAAAAAGGGCATTACCTATATGTGTAATTTATCCTTTACTAAAGCTTATTTACTTTTTATTTTCTGTTTCTTCTCCTATTATCTTTACAATTTGGACTCCTTGGAACCCAAGAAATCCTAAAGATACGAAATCCATCCTTGAAGGATAATTCTTAGCCTTCGAGATGCTTCTACGTCTTTCTTTTCTCATTATCTTAGTTATTCCTTTATTAATTGATTCATTTTCCTTTTTATTTCCCTTTTCTCATTATTTGGCCCAATAGCCAACAAGGCCCACGAAATCAAACATACAAGGCTATTTATCAAAGGAATATATTTAAGGCACATAAATCACACAATTACATAATCATATATTTATTGGGGAAATTGCATTTTCAACCAAAAGAACCCAAAAAATCGGGGTTGTAACATCCTTCCCCTCTTATAGGAATTTTTCCCTCAAAATTCCACCAAACATACAAACAATTCAGGATAAAACTTTTCCATGTCCATCATTGTCTCCCATGTGGCCTCATCCTCTCCATGGTTTATCATCTTATATTCTTACATATGAGTTCTCTCTCACCTTGGTATCTCGTACCCGCATAGGTGACTCAGGATATTTCAGCCTCCCTAGAAGTTCAACAGGCTCATGGCTCAACACATGGTTTGGGTACATCACATAATGCTCCAGATCGGACTCATGAAACACATCATACATCATACATCATGTTATCTTGACGGGTAAGGCTAAACATAAGTAACTCCACCAATCCATCTCAAATGGACCCATGTATTGGTGACTCATCTTTCTCATCTATAGCTCGGAGGGGTCAGGTTTTCATAACACATATTCTCCCACAATGAACTACATGTCAGTCTGTTTTGCATCAGCTCACGACTCTTTTCGCCCCTGGGCTCTCTCAGCCATTGCACGATCAAAGTGACTTCATCTGCATACATTGTGGTCTCTCTGACCTTCGCAATGTCCTCTCACTGACATCATCCCAATGAAGTGGTGATTGACATGGCCTCCCTTACAGAGCTTCTTACATCCTGATACTGTCTATGGTGGATATCATCACAAACAAACTCTTTTAGGGCAGGAACTGCTCCCATGTATCACCCTAAATGAGAACACCCACTCTCATCATACCCTCTAGTCTGGATCATGCTCTCTTGACCGTCTATTAGTCAGGGGTGATAAGTCGTATTCACTTTAATCTAACATTGAGTTCTTCATGTACCTACTTTCATAACATGGAAGTGAACTTGAGGTCATACTCAAGATATCGAACTCAGATCATAGTGTAGATGAACTATCTCTCTCTCATATATAGTTCAACCAGATCTGTCACACTAACCGTGCTCTCTCTCTTAGGAAAAGGATTAGGTCAACTTGGTATGGCGATCTACCATAACCCATATTGCATCATGACCCCTCTAGGTCCAGGGGTGTCCCACCACGATGTCTATGGTGATCTACTCCCATTCCCTCTCAGGAACTCTTCATTATTGGTAGCAACTCATTGGGTTACTGGTGTTCGGCCTTCACCTCCTGGCATGCATGGCGACCAGCCACATGCAACCCAATATACTTCATCATCTCGGGTATTCAAAGTACTATTACAAACCTTAACCATCTCGGTAGTACCATGGTGTATTATGAACTTAAAATCATGATCTCCTGCATGTCATGTGATGCAAGGATTTTGAGTCGCCTTTATAGACTAGTTTTACATGTGTTTTATGTGTTTATTAGTCACTTTTGTGGTTAGTATCACATGATTCATTCGTTTTAGTCTATAATCTCATTTTGTATCAAATCTCTCATATTTTATCTTTTTGGTCATAAATGATCATATTGACATGTTCTAGCATAGCTGATTTGGATTTATCTTGCAATTTTAGGAAGAACGCATATACACAGCTGTCGATACCATCGACATCCGTCGATAGTATTGACACAGTCACAGTGAGACAGCCGCAAGGAGCCAAGATGAGTCGATACCATCAACTGGGAGGTCGATGGTAGCGAGATACCTACAGCGAGCCAGCAATCAAATGGTCAATACTATCGACACAAAAGTTGATACTATTGACAGTGCACAGCTTCAGCGTCAGAATGGTGACAAAACCGACGCCTAAAGGTGTCGATACAATTGACCCGCATCGATGGTATCGAGTCTGCATCAGGTGGAACGTCAGAGAAAGAAGAGAACGAGCCGATACTATGACGGGTCGATACCATCGACCCGTGTCGATGGTATCGATGCCGTCAGATCAGTTTTTGTTTCAGATCGGCCCGAATCGGACGGTGGTGATCTTTTGGCGACCTAAAGTGGTCCATATACCTAATTTCGGCGGCCCTAAGAAGGGGATCACGTCATTAGTCATTGCACATGTATCGAGGAGGTGTGGAGAGAAGAATGAAGCCCATAATCATGCCCCAATCGTTCCGAGAGCCGCCAAAGGCATTTTCCACCGCCGGAAGGCTGTAGATCACACACTCTACGTCAAGGAACACCCAAATCTCCTCTGTTACATCACTTTCATTCACATTTTCTCCATGTTTTCCCTTTCTCTCATCATGTCTTTTGTTGAGATGAACATGCAGGGCTAATCCCCTTTGTCTTTAGGACCAGGAGTAGCATGGGTAATCGTTGTAAGACATTTTTACCATAGTAATTCATATTTTGTCTCTTAAATCCGTGGTATGATTTCATTTTCTTCGTTATATCATTATGATTGATCACTTTAATGATAATCTAAAGCCTTTAATTACTTTAAAAGAAGAATTAACGGTTGAAAAGAGACGAAATTCACATGAACTAATAAATCCTTTGAATAAGGTGATGTACGGTTAATGGTGGAAACCCAGAGTTTTGTCTTCATGCACCTAGTTTAGAGTATAGGTTACTACGACTATGGAACCGACCTAGATTTAGGTAGTGAATTGTATCACGATAGTGAACAATTCTGACTACAGGTCACTACCCGGAATGAGAGACGAATTTGATTAATTATGTAGGAATGAATACAATGAGAACCTGCGATGAAACTGCAATCCTAAAGATTCCCATCTAAATTGATTAAACTAAATATTTAATTGATTGCTTTGTTTTCTTTTATTTTTATTTTCTTTTTCAATCAACTATAAAAACCTTTTAATTGGTCTATCTGATCACGAGTAGTTAGTAAGTAGTCTACCGACAGTTCAGTGTCCCTGTGTTTGACTCAGGCCTCACAAAGGCCTATATTACTCTGTCGCGTGCACTTGCGTTATACGCAAGGTAAAATTGTGTCAAATTTTTGGCGCCGTTGCCGGGGACACGGAAATTGTCGGCACTACGAGTGCTACAAGCGGCCACTCTAAGTCACATTTTATTTTATTATTGTTTTCTTTTGAAATTCATCGTTTATCTTTCATATTTAGCAATTGTCTAGACCTTGTAGGTACCAGTGCATGGTGAAGACGCGTAGCACAGACTACATACTGCCATCACCAGAGGTTCCACCGTTGGGATCAGACGACGAGGAGAACAATATTCACGATCAACCTGAGGATATAGATTCGGACCCTGAACTAGAAGCCATGGCTGAGGAACGGACAATATGGGAGAAGATAAAGGCTTCTTCCTCGTCAGCATCAAAGGGGCCGATAAAAAATAGGCAGTTAACATTCCAACCTATAAGATTGATCCGGCACTGATAAACTCAGTCAAGTCTCAAGAATTTCACAGGCTGAAGAATGAAGACCCAGTTGCACACATTAGCACTTTCGTGGAAAATTGCGATATGATCAAGATAGATAGGTTTCCATATGAGACATTGTATTTGAAGCTATTTCCTAGCTCTCTTGTAGATAATGCACGTGAATGGATGCATAACCTAGATGATGAGACCGTCGAGACTTGGGATCAAATGATCGAGGTTTTCTTCGAGAGATTATTTCCACCAGAGAAAACCAATGACCTAGTACGGATGATCCACAATTTCTGCCAAAGGGTTGGCGAGACATATTCTGAGACGTGGGAGTGCTTCCAAATAATGTTGCGGAAGTATCCACATCACAGACTAGATAAAGAAAAATAAGTGAAGATCTTCTACTTTGCTTTAAATGAGCACGACAGGAGCAATCTAGACTCAGCAGGTTCTGGGTTCTTCTTGAACAACACTGGCACTAGGTGTTGGGAAATCCTGAAGAATATGGCTAGAAAACAATCATGGGGCGACAGAGACACACCAGAGCAGGTTCGAGTCGCAGGTGAGTCAAAGGCTATCAAGGAGCTGAATGAGAAGATGGACTTATTAGCCAAGAAATTGCTAGCAAAGGAAGACGGAGAATCTGATGATGAGGCGCAAGTGAAATTTATACGCCAGCAATAGGGGTACAGAAACAATGATTATTCTTGGAGGAAAGATAAAAAAAATTCATGGAAGGACCCAAACAATTTCCTGTAGGACCCCGATGCCAAACCACAACCGTCGGTGAAGGACAAGAGCAATGAGTTTCTCAATCAAGTAATCAAGCAGAATCAAGAACTCATGAGCATGTTTGGCCAACAGATTAAGCAATAAGGAGAATTTATGAATCAATTTGGGCAAACTTTATAAAGTCATGGATCTCAGATGAGGTCACTCGAGACATCTTTAGCGCAGATGGCGGCAGAGATTTCAAGCTTGAAGAAGCCAGCGCAGTAAGGTTTTCCCAGAAATACAAATATTCCAGGAGGGAATCAGCAAGCCAAGGCAATTCTGTTGCGGAGTGGTAAAAAGATTTTAAACCCCAGGGCTGATGAACTGAGAATACCCCAGCCAGAAACCATAGGTGAGGCCACAGAGGAGGTTACAATCACAGAGCCGGTGGAGGATGCGGTAGAGGATGCCACACCAGAACCCATTGCTGAGGAAGAGACTCAAAAGATGACACCATATGTGCCGCCACATCAGAGGGAACAGACTGTCCCAGTCCCATATCTAAACAGTTTGAAGGATAAGAAAGTGGACGCTCAGTTCAAAAAGTTCCTAGATAGTTTTAGGAAACTTTCTATCAACATTCCATTGTTAGAAGCAATAGAGAAGATACCCTCTTATGGCAAGTTTCTGGAAGATATAATTACAAAGAAGAGGAAGATTCCTGATACTGAGGTGGTGGTTCTTAAGGAGCAAGTGAGCGCCTTCATTTTGGGCACATTGCCACCAAAAAGACAAGATCTGGGTTGCTTCAATATTTCATGTTATATCGGCAAGGTGAAATTTGGTGAAGCATTGTGTGACTTCGGGGCAAGTATTAATTTGATGCCTCTTTCTACTTTCAAGAAATTGGGACTTAAAGAATTGAGACATAGAAACATGACGATTCAACTAGCGGATAATTCTGTGGTTAAGTCGTATGGTATTTGTGAGGACGTACTGGTTAAAGTTGACAGGTTTGTATTTCCAGCAGATTTTGTGGTAATGAAAATGCAGGATGACCAAGGGAATGAGCTACTCCTTGGAAGACCCTTCCAGGCTACTGTAGATATGATAATCGAAATGGGAAGAGGTCGTCTGACATTGGGAATAGCGGATGACATATTTGAAATGGTTATGCCCACAAGTACAACACAATCACAGACAAAGGAGCAATGTCACATGGTGAAACATTTTGATCAAAATATTTCTCTTTGTTTAGGGAAGCCATTTCTAGATATGGCTCATGTAATGACTAAGTTAGATAAGGGGACACTAGCTGTAGATATTATGGAACAAACCAAAGTTGTTTCTCTTTGTAAAGTTGTGGGTTATCTAAATGATGAAGAGGAGGAAATTCCACTTTCTACTGAAGATGATGCAATAGCAAGTTCTGTCCTTGACGCATATCCAGAACTACCCCTTGAAGCTTGCCTTGTTAACATAATGCATGACTGGATGAGAAGCAAGTCGTTACAAGAATGTGTCAAGATGCTTCAAGTGCTTCTGTGCTATTATATCAGTATTATGAAGATCTTGGGCCACTCCTACCACCGCTTCAATCATCATTGATCAGTCCACCATAGTTAGAACTGAAGCCACTGCCTCCTCATTTGAAGTATGCATTCTTAGCCGATGGTGAAAGACTACCGGTGATTATTTAGGCATATCTGAGTGTTGGTGAAGAAGAGCAGTTCATGATTTTGCTAATGAACCACTGTGGCGCATTCGGGTGGTCAGTCGCTGATATTAAGGGGATTTCCCCTACACTTTTCAAGCACTGGATCCAGCTCAAGGAAGGAGCCAAACCTATAATTCAGCCAGAGCGTCGACTCAATTCGAGCATGATGGAGGTCATCAAGAAGGAGGTGATCAAGCTCCTTTCTGCAAGAATCATTTACGCTATCTCAGATTCGACGTGGGTAAGCCCCACACAGGTAGTCCCTAAAAAGGGGGGAATCAATGTCACTCATAACCTGTTAAACGAACCAGTCATTACCCGATTGGTAACTGGGTGGCGTGTGTGCATTGACTACCGTCGATTGAACTTCGCTACATTAAAAGATCATTTTCCTCTTCCATTCATCGATCAAATTTTAGAGCGACTAGCTGGTCGATCTCATTTTTATTTTTTAGATGGCTACTCCGGCAACAATCATATCTCCATTGATCCTAAGGACCAAGAGAAGTCTACCTTCACTTGTCCTTACGGAACATTTGCATATCGCCGTATGCCTTTTGGTTTGTGCAACGCACCAGCAACCTTTCAGTGTTGCATGCTCGCTATTTTTTCTGATATGGTTGAGCGTTGTTTAGAGGTTTTCATGGATGATTTTTCCATCTATGGTGTGTTGTTTGATGAGTGCCTATACAATTTGGATAAAGTCTTACAAAGATGTAAGGACACGCATTTAGTTCTCAACTGGGAAAAGTGTCATATGATGGTTAGTGAAGGAATTGTGCTTGGACACAAGGTGTCTAGCAAGGAGCTAGAGGTGGATCCAGTCAATATTGAGGTGATTTCAAAATTACCCCCACCTAATTCAGTTAAAGGGGTAAGGAGTATTCTCGGTCATGCAGGATTTTATCGCTGCTTTATCAAAGATTTCTCAAAATTGCTAAACCATTGTATGAATTGCTAGAGAAAGATGCGATGTTTGATTTCAATGAAAAATGCTTGCATGTTTTTAATGTACTTTAGGAAAAGTTAATTTCTGCACCGGTTGTTCAAATGCCAGATTGGACTAAGCCTTTTGAGCTCATGTGCGATGCTTCAGATTTTGCAGTAGGGGCTGTTCTTGGGCAGCATTTTGAGAACAAACCCGCGGTGATTTTCTATGAATCAAAGACCTTAAACGAGGCACAACTTAACTACACCACAACTGAAAAGGAACTTCTCACCGTGGTTTTTGCATTCGAAAAATTTCGGCAGTATCTAGTAGGGTCAAAAGTTGTGGTGTGGACGGACCATGCCGCCATAAAATACTTGATGAAAAAGAAAGATGCCAAACCTAGATTGATTAGGTGGATCTTATTGTTACAAGAATTTGACATTGAAATCAAGGATAAGGTAGGAATTGAGAATGTGGTTGCGGACCACTTGTCTAGGTTAGAGCGGGTAGATGAGAAGGATATTAATATACCCATTAGTGAGACATTTCCTGATGAGCAAATCCTTTCTTTAAAATCCAAGGATCCATGGTTTTCATATATTGTTAATTATCTTGCATGTAAAATAATCCCAGATGATTGGACTTATCAAGAGAAAAAGAAAATTTTCCATTCTTTGAGATATTATTTCTGGTATGATCCCATCTTGTTGAAGCAATGCGGGGATGGCGTTTGGCGCAGGTGTGTACCTGAGATAGAATATGATAGTGTACTTAGTCACTGTCATACACTGCCAACCGGTGGTCATCATGTGAGTTCAGGAACGACGACCAAGGTGCTAGAGAGTGGCCTTTATTGGACTACACTCTTCTGGGACGCCTACGAGTATGTGCGAATATGTGATTCTTGTCAAAGAGAAGGTATTATTTCCAAGCGTCAAGAGATGCCCCTCAACGTGTTTCAAGAAGTTGAGGTATTTGATCTATGGGGCATCGATTTTATGGGACCCTTTGTGTCCTCAAATTCTAATTTGTACATTTTACTTGTTGTTGATTATGTATCGAAGTGGGTAGATTCAATACCCACAAGGACTAACGACGCTACTGTAGTGTGTAGGTTTGTAAAAGATCACATTTTCTGCAGATTTGGTGTGCCAAGGATGATTATTAGCGATGGAGGCACCCACTTCAAGAATTAAAAGTTTGTTGTGTTATTGAGAAAGTACGAGATGAAGCATAATGTTGGTACCCCGTACCACCTGCAGACACAAGGGTAGGTCTAAGTGTCAAATAGAGAAACTAAGAAAATTTTGGAGCGCACAGTGGCTTCGATAAGAAAGAATTGGAGTACTTTGCTACCGGATGCATTATGGGCGTATAGGACCGCATTTAGGACACCTATAGGCACTATGCCTTTTAGGTTGGTTTATGGGCGGGCCTACCATTTATCGGTAGAGCTAGAACACAAGGTGCATTGGGCGCTAAGGAAGCTTAATTTGTGTTATGATGAGGCAGGGAAGAATCAAATGCTAGAGCTCAATGAGTTCGATGAGTTGTGGATGAACGCTTATGAGAACTTGAGGATTTACAAAGAGAGAACAAAACAAATTCACAATTAACACATTCAACTGTGTGTTTTCAAAAAGGGAGATCGTGTGTTACTGTTTAATTCGAGGTTGAAGTTGCATCCCGGGAAATTGAAATCCCGGTGGAATGGACCTTTTGTTGTGGAGGAGGTACGGTCACATGGTGCCATCATGGTGTGTGATGGAGAAATGACATTTCTAGTTAATGGTCAAAGGTTGAAGCTTTACTTTGGCGAGGACTACATGAGGAAAGTGCATGAGGTTAAACTCATGGCACTTAAGGATGAATGAAGAGCTTGATTTTGTCTAGCCTAAGACAATAAACAAGGGTGCTTGTTGGGAGGCAACCCAACCATCGGTAGTTTTAATTTTAGTTTCCTCATTTTCTGCTACATTTGCAAGTTAGTTTTGTTTAATTTCAGTTTTAGTGTATAAATGATACCTTAATCATTTTGTTTAGTGTGCAATACTGAGACAGAGTCGATACCATCGACCACAGGGTCGATGGTAGCGACTTGGGTACAAGGAAGCAGTAGTAGAAAATTTTCTGAGTCGATACCATTGACGGCCTCGTCGATGGTATCGACATACCATCAGCGACTTCAAAGAAAAAGATAGCCCTGGGTCGATAGTACCGACTACGAAGTCGATACTCGTGAGATCCCTGAAGATTTATAGAAGAATTTGTCTCAGTGATCTCGATACCATCGACGGCCTTGTCAATGGTATCGACACGACAACAGTAAGGAAGTGGCGCCCGGTCCTTGTGAGGGTTTTTGAACCACACAGAGTCGATACCATCGACACTAGTCGATAGTATCGACGCGACACGTCACTGGTCCGTGAGAAGAAATCAACGGCGGCTGCCAAATCAAGGAAGTCGGTCTGTGGGATGGGTCGATACCATCGACGCGCGTTGATAGTATCGACGCGTCACCGATCTGGGGCCCCAAATCCAGCAATCGACAACCGTCGATAGTCGTGAAGAGCGGATCGCGCCTACAGGTGTCGATACCATCGACACCCCTGTCGATGGTATCGACGGGGCAGTAGTAGCGACGGGATCAGTTATAAAAGGCAGGGTTGTTTCTCAATTCTCTTCACACTTTCAGAGCCTCTTCCTTCACCTCGTGCTTTGAGCATTGCTGAGTGACCGAAGGCCTTCATCGAGAGTCAAGGGATCAAGATATCTTCACCGAGCTTTGCACCGAGCAAAGATCATCTTCTCCGACCTTCATCGAGCTCTATTTCTTATTCCCCCTTTCTCTCTCTGTGCACGATGGTGTGGATGGAAGGAGCTTCATCGTCTTCACAGGCAGACCCTATGGAGATTGAGATATTTGTTCCTCCACCACTCGGCTCCATTCCTCGCCCGAGGATCATTCATTCCTCAGCGGACGTAAGGAAGACATATGAGGAGCTACTCAAGCGGAAAATTGAGCCAACCTGATATGTTGATCGGGCCATGATCTGTGACCTCGGGTTCGAGGCCAACCTCGCCTATGTTCTCCAGGGGCAATCGCAGCATATGGGTAGGAAGTCTGACGAGGTCCAGTACCATGCTGAAGGTCATCCCTTTTTTGGTGAATGGTCGACGTACAAAGAACTGGTGGCGAAGTTTATGGCATCGCTTGACATATGTGTTGTGCCTAATGACATTATCACCACCGATAGGGAATGGATCAAGGGCCGAGTTTCTTTCCGGCTCTACAACAACAACTACACCCTCACCCTCCAACAGTTCAATTCAATCTACAACTGGTATCATTCCCTGAATCAGCATAGGAGGCTGGACAACCAGACGGATTATGATGAAATCTTTGCCCAGCTGGTGACCGCACCTCCAGGAAAGTCTGTCAGTTATCATAACACTGTCGTAGCTTATTTCGAGCATCCATTTGTGCGGATTCTGTATCGCATGTTGTGTACTACTCTTTTTGCTCGAGGCGATCTTTCGCTCAGTAAGTTTCAGGAGACGGACTTGTTCTTTCTCTAGAAGCTGTTAAAACGAGAAGAGCTCAACTGGGGCGCGTTTTTCTTGACACGTGTGCTGGCCATGCGGAGGAGTACAAGACGAGCTCCTATCCACTTTGGGGGGCTTATCACACCGCTCACTCTCTATCTTGGGTTGGATGTTTCCCAACTCACTCCACTGGTCAACAGGAATAAAGTCAACCTACATCGCCTACATCGCTCCAATCTTCTTACGCTTCGTGATGGCGTGGTCTATGCACATTGCCATGTCAACCAGGAGTACCAGGAGTGCACGCTTCTAGATCCCATTTTCCACATCCAGGGAGCTCAGCATTTTTGGTGGCCCATAATTGCCATCGACGACTCTGACGAAGACGAAGACGGTGACGACAACGACAATGACAACGACGACGAGCATGAGGAGGAAGAGGAGGTTTTCACTCCACTTCGTGCACGAGTGGCACCGCGAAAGCATCCACGCTTCCACCCAGGTGCATCATCATCTTCACAGCCTCTGCCACCACAACCCTCTCAACAAGGAGAGGATGTCTATTCTATGCACGGAATGTGCTCCATGCTGCAGGAGATCCAACAGACCCAGCAGCAGCACACCGCCTCTTTCGCCGATATTCAGGAGACTATGAACCATCTATTCTTAAATCAACAGGCCATCTATGAGAATGAGCGCCTCCTCCTCACCAAATAAGAAAATATTCATGACAGGTTTCATAGGATGGAGATGCAGCAACAACTGTTCTAAGATCATTACTGGCACCAAAACTACTTCAGGGGATATCCGCAACCTCCGCCCATGCCCCCATATGATTCAAATTTCCAGGGGCAATATCCATCATGGGATCCTACCGCCCCGCAGTACCCACCACCTGAACAATAAATGGAATCATTGTTCCACCTGTTAAGATTGTTTTTGACTATGAGGCCATAGTCGAATTCAAGCTTAGGGGGGAGATGGAACAGTTTCTATCTTTTTCTATCTTTTATTTTTAGTTTTTATCATTTATTGCCTTTTCTTTTTTAGGATCCACATGCTATCTAGTGTATCCGTGGATGTCTAATTTAATGTGTCATCTCTTTGTTTGTCACATGGGAGTCATGGGTCAATTTGAAAATTTTTAATGAAATTGCAAGCTTGCTTTGTTTGAACATGAGCATGTGACTTAAGAAAATAATTGGGTTTGTCAACTTTAAAACATAAAACCACAACTATGCCTGCCTATGATTCAAGAAAAGTGGAAGGAATTAGATGTTGAGCCTAAACTGACCAAATGGTAATGAGACTTTAATCTGAAATGAAGAGAGAGAAACCTCTTGATTTTACACATGTCAGTAAGGAGGGACATATAATATCTTCCAATGGTTCTGTCAATTAATCTTGTGATCTATCCACTTCATATTATCTACACTCCACCATAAGAATTGGGAGCACTATACAGTTTGTCATCTCTTGATTGCATATCGTGTAAATAGGATTGCATTGTAGTTAGTGTTTACAATTGTTGCATAGAAAAAAATATATGTTGCATTATAGGAGTGCATGTCAATGTCATTTTAGTTGCATTTTGAATGATTTTAATCATCTTGTACAATGAATGTGTCTTGCTTCTTCTGCAAATAAAGGACTTATTGCATACTCTCTGAAAAGTAAAATAATAATAATAATAATAGATATGTGAATAAGCCCAAGAAAAAGCTATTAAAAATTTCATCATGTTCTATTAAGCAAGATAAGGGCTTGGAAAAAAAATATGAAGATCAGAGGGAGAAAGGAATTTGTTCACATGCAGAATAAGAAGAACAAGCATATGTGTAGTTTTGTAGATATTCTGTCTCTCACTGGGATAGAATGATAGTGCATGCATCATTCCACTTAAATGTAGCATTACGACATTTTCATGTGCATTTTGCATCATGATAGGTCATTAATTTTTGTGTGCATGATTGACTGTTATGTGCTTCCATTTCTTCCACAGCTACCTATTCCATCCACCTGTTGCTCTAACTGGTAGGCCACCCATGATTATCTCCTCATTCATTAAATATCGGGAAATCTGCTTCCATTTAGATGGTAGTTAGGAAACGAGCAACATAGATAGAAGATCAAAAAGATGCACCAAGCCTGAACCGGAGGATTTTATTATATTAACTACCTTATTTGATAGTGTTCATCAATCTTGGGGAGGATATTTCTTATGGATGATCATTGTCGCCTAGAGGGTAATTACCATTCTGTGGTTAGTGAGGGCCGGTATGTGAATGTCTGGTGGGGATCATATGGCAATGTCTGTTGTGATAATATGTTCTTTAGTTGACCCTCACAATTTTATTCTATAGCCTTGCTGCTCGAGGATGAGCAATGTTTAAGCTTAGGGGAGTTTGATGCGAGGATTTTGAGTCGCTTTTATAGACTAGTTTTACATGTGTTTCATGTGTTTTTAGTCACTTTTGTGGTTAGTATTGCATGATTCATTCATTTTAGTCTATAATCTCATTTCATATCAAATCTCTCATTTTTTATCTTTTTGGTCATAAATAATCATATTGATATGTTCTAGCATAGCAGATTTGGATTTATCTTGCTATTTCAGGAAGAATGCATATACATAGCTGTCGATATCATCGACATCCGTCGATAGTATCGACACAGTCACAGTGAGACAGTCGCAAGGAGCCAAGATGAGTCGATACCATCGACTGGGAGGTCGATGGTAGCAAGATACCTACAGTGAGCCAGCAATCAACTGGTCGATACTATCGAGACAAAAGTCGATACTATCGACAGTGCACAGCTTCAGCGTCAGAATGGTGACAAAACTGACGCCTAAAGGTGTCGATACCATCGACCCGCATCAATGGTATCGAGTCTACATCAGGCGGAATGACTGAGAAATAAGAGAACGAGTCGATACTACGACAGGTCGATACTATAGACCCGCGTCGATGGTATCGACGTCGTCAGATCAATTTTTGTTTCAGATCAGCCCGAATCGGACGGTGGTGAACTTTTGGCGACCTAAAGTTGTCCATATACCTAATTTCGGCGGACCTAAGCAGGTGATCACGTCATTAGTCATTGCACACGTCTCGAGGAGGTGTGGAGAGAAGAACGGAGTCCAGAATCATGCCCTGATCGTTCCGAGAGCCACCAGAGACGTTTTCCAATGCCGGAAGGCTGTAGATCGCGTACTCTACGTCAAGGAACACCCAGATCTCCTCCGTTCAGGGGTTTACATCACTTTCATTCACATTTTCTCCATGTTTTCCCTTTCTCTCATCATGTCTTTCGTTGAGATGAACATGCAGGGCTAATCCCCTTTGTCTTTAGGACCGGGGGTAGCCCGGGTAATCGTTGTATGACATTTTTACCATAGTAATTCATATTTTGTCTCTTAAATCCGTGGTATGATTTCGTTTTCTCCATTATATCATTATGATTGATCACCTTAATGATAATCTAATGCCTTTAATTACTTTGAAAGAAGAATTAACGGTTGAAAAGAGACGAAATTCACATGAACTAATAAATCCTTTGAACAAGGTGATGTACGGTTAATGGTGGAAACCCAGAGTTTGGTCTTCATGCACCTAGTTTAGGATATATGTTACTAAGACTGTGGAACTGACCTAGATTTAGGTAGTGAATTGTATCACAACAGTGAACAATTCTGACAACAGGACACTACCCGAAATGAGAGACGGATTTGATTAATTATGTAGGAATGAATACAATGAGAACCTACGGTGAAACCACAATCCTAAAGATTCCCATCTAAATTGATTAAACTAAATATTTAATTGATTGCTTTGTTTTCTTTTATTTTTATTTTCTTTTTCAATCAACTCTCAAAACCTTTTAATTGGTCTATCTGATCGCGAGTAGTTAGTAAGTAGTCTACCGACAGTTCAGTGTCCATGTGTTTGACTCGGGCCTCACAAAGGCCTATATTACTCTGACGCGTGTACTTGCGTTATACGCACGATAAAATTGTGTCATCATGGTTCCTCAAGGATGACTCCTCATAAACCCTAAAAAACTCTAGTCGTGGGTTCCATCACCTTCTTTTCCAGAGAGGTGTATATGAGGTTCTACAACCACCCATCTATCACATCAAGCTCTAGGCTGGCTAACCAAACAACCCCTACTCGAACAACGGGTTGGGTTGTATCTAGGTGTTAGACAAACATATCACACGAGCTTAGAGTTCACCTAACAACCTCTTCTAGCCTCTCTACTAGCTAAACAAGATATATGTGTCTCGACTAAGAGAATCCATTACTACCTTACATCCTTATGTGCTAGGTAACGGTGAAGACATAAACCTTTATATACTCCACTCAACATCCTCATTTCTGATTTAGGTCTAACTGAGTTAAGAAAACTTCGAGCTCATCATCTAGATTATCAAACTCCAACTCATAAATTCCATACTTCTCTTGATACAATGTCCTCATATGATGACTACCTTAGATCACTTTGGGTATGTAAACCATCCATTCAATGTACTCTATAAAGAGGTATGATACTTACTCTATCCTAAAACATCATAGCAAAGTTTCAACTCTCAATATCTTTATCGTTAGTGTATGGCATGTGTATTTCCATATCCCTCACTCCCATAACGAGAGCAAATAAGCAATTGGTTGCAGTCCAAATACAGAGTTCATCCCATTCTAAGAGTAGAGATGGTGCATCCCACATCACCAGTACACTTTCTAAACTAAGTTGAAACGTGCATCCCATGTCTCCACACCATGAACATCTTGATTTTAGGTTTACATCCATGGAAAGTTGTTCCCAAGCTCTCTTGGGTCTTCATATCATTCGTACTTAATCCTTAGTCCTTACCTCAATGTTTCTAGGGTGCCAGTACTTTTGGGGTCATCCCTCTCCCCTTATGCATCCAAGGAGTGCCTACCTCATTTTCCCTTTGTATCCCATGAACTCATGAAGGTGATCAATCTCCTAGTCCACGACCCTTGGGAAAAGATAATTGTTACCTCCCGACCCTATGGTCTTATGCAACTAGGGAAACAGACAACTCCTACTCCCATCAGTCTTATCCCCACCTGACCTTAGTATAGACTTAGGATTCTATCATGGTACATCTCACCCTTGAATCCCTACCCAAAACTCCATCATCTCTCTAGGCATATGTGGTCAAACTTACATCCTTTCATAGGGATCATGGAGACCTACCTACCTCAGTCTGGCCCCATACAGGTTCCCACCATGGCAACCTATCCTCATGCCCTTTAGAGATAGTCACATAAGGGTCTATAGATTCATGATCATACCATGTGTTCTCCACTTAGCTCACCAAACTCTTATAAGAGAGACCTCTTTAGGTTACCTCGAACCTAAATAAAAGTTGATACTCACCCTACAGAAGGGTCCCTCCCCAGGATGGTGGAAAACTCTCTCTTGGTAGCAACAAAGGTCACAAACGTCCTTACGTCCAGGGTTTACACTATCATGTGCATACTTAGCCCTATCATGCTACTCCGACACGTGACTAGCAAGAAGACAACCCACTAAGCCACTCTAGGTTCCTTGTTATATCATACTTGTTCCTTATTCCTCCACATTGGACCAATATCATACATGCATATGTCACCAACCTATGTGTGAGGGGTTCATCAAACCTATACCTTAGTCCAAGGGGTTTCCTTTTCCTCTACACATGAGGGGGTGCCATGCTCAAATCCGGAGGAACTCAAACACCATTGTGAACATCAGGTGCACCAGGTACTACTACTTCCCCTCTTAGGTCTTGGAACCCTAGGCTCACTTCTTACGTATCAGCTGTCTAACTATGAACTAAACATGCATAAGGCATGACATACACTTTCCATCATTCTTCCACGTGAACAACACCTTAGAGTCCTACATAAGGACAACCAACTCAGTGTGAGACCTCATAACTTGTTACCATACCTCCCCAGGGCCTAAGGAACTCTCTTTTCCATACCTATAAGGTAAGTTAGACACCTACACTTCTATACAACGATTCAAGAAGCCTATTTCTCTTTCTAGGATTTGGTTCCTCTAAAGGCATCCAAGGTACAACAAGCCTCCAAGGATCTTGCATGAGCCAACCACAACTATCTACTCAGGGTTGTCTAATACAGGTCATAACATACCCAACTTCTCATGGTCCCTCATGTCTCAGAGTAAAGGCCTCTAACCTTCTTCATCAGGTATTTCCCTCTCTCTAGAGCAAACCCTACAACTGGTCCTACAACTTGAGGTTCTCTCATAGAAGATGGGTCAAGCCCTTAAGAATACGGGTCTACACCTCTAGGGGTGAAATGTACTATCAAGACCTATGTCCAGTACAGATCATCCCAGGCTCTACATGTCCCTCTCATGAACATCAGGCATAATCCTATAGGTCTAGGTCTAAAACCTACGGCCATCCTACTATTGTCCACCTCTATGTAGGTGCATGCCTCTTCCCTGCTCCTACATGCTCATAAGGGTTTCTATATGGTCACCACTATCCTCCATGAGAGGGAGATATTCCTCACCCTCGACAGGCAGAACCACCCAAGGTTGGGTTACCAAAAGCACTAGGTCAAACCTAGCTCTTGCTTCTCATGGGTACACAAAGCCTCTATGCATTTCAACTCACGTACATACCTGCATGGTCAACCATGATGTCCAACTCATCTTGACATCTTTCTCCCTAACTATCTCTTAGGGTTAGGGTTGGCATAATCCTTAGAGGATGTGTCAGGTCTCTACCTCTTCTTGGAGGCCTCTACCTCCAAGGCTGCTCTCCTCATCCTCCCACAAGAAGGTCTAACCTCATATCTCTCATGAGGGCATGACAACACACGCCATGCAACCTAAGCATGCAACTAATCTTTACTTTACACTTAAACTATTAAACTTATGTCCATGATATCTTGGTTACATGATTTTCATTAATTTGGTGGAGGATTCGTTAATCCTTATCATACTTAACATGACCCCAAGAGGGTGGGGAAGAGAGAGAAAATCCTAAAACCTAGAACCTTACTTGAATTAGGGTTGAGAAGGGATGAAATAGATGAGGGAGTCCTAAAGGTATCTTATTTTGAGTCAGAATCTCCGACTTTGGCCAAGTTGTCACATAGTATCCGGGAGTCCTAGTAGACTGACTAGCGGGGCGGAGGATAATATTTCTAGCCCCCAGATTTTGATCCCTTTCTAGACACCTCTGTCATCAAAAAATCCTCTAATAACTCCCTCGGGTTCTATAGAGTTTGTAAAATTTAATAATTATTAAGGATTAAATGAGAAACCATTGGCTCTGATACCAAATGTAATGACCCCACTTCCCGAAACCCCCAATCAAGGGAGACCAAGAGGCCAGAGGCGTTATTTCAAAATTCAGGATCAATGGTTTAATATTTAATTAGAAATAATTATCAAATTCTACTAAAACTAAAATAAAAAGTTGGAATAAAATAAAACTTTTGCATACCTTGATAAAATTAGGATCTAAGATTTCTATCTGCAGACAAAATCTATCTATCTAATCCTCCTTTATATTATTTAGCTCGATCTTCACAGATTCTTTTTTACTATTTGTCCTTTTCAGATAACACCTAAAATGTCGACAAACAAAATGTCGGTCAGTATATTGCTAAACTGGTATGTGGGGACAAACACAATATCACAAATAGGCTCTAACAACCTAAATATAGCAAATAATTGATTAACAATCCAAATTAATTTTTCAATGTAACTTCTCAATTGCTTTTACCCTAAACCCTAGACTACCCTCTCGTAGGGTTTTGTCCTTGCAAGGGACATAAGGCCACCTTCTCCATCCGGAGCTTGGTGCCTCGGGTCACCTCTCGAGTGCCCAATGGTCTTCCCTCTGGGGCTTGACCAACTCAAACCTTCCCTCTGGGGCTTGGTCTTGCATCAGACATCAGGGTGGTATGTAGGTTTGAGAAGCACACTTATACTTAATTGTTACACATAGTCACTTTATGAGATTGCATAATTGAGCAATCAAATAGTTTAGGTTCATTGGAATCGAGAAACTTTGTGAAAATGACGTGAATCATAAAGCGATTATTCATAATTTAACCACATACATGTTCAGCAGATTCAACAAGCTAATAGTAAATCCAAGCAAGAAATTGTCCAAGCAAGTAGTTCATTCCACACAAGTAAGAATCTTGAAAAGTACATGTACTCTATTTACTATCCACTTTATCATATTCTATCTATTCACTTGAACTCGCTTCCTAGGGTTTCCTACTCCTGTTTAGGGTTTCATTAGGGTTTATCTTTATCATTATCTCTATAAACCCTAAAATAGCAAAACTAATTACAACCCTTAACTAGCTTGTTAAAACTTTCCTAATAGGCTTAGGATCAACTCAAAACTACTTCCTTCTAAGGAATCTCAAATTAACCACATTAATCACCTTTACCCTAAATAAGGGTTTCTATATGCATTATAACTTATTCATGTGTAAAAACCCTAGAGCAAGCATAGTATCAACTATATCAGATTCAACTCTTACTTTTCCTCTCAACAGGTTACTATAACTCAAAATAACCTAATTAAGATATTAAATCCAATTTCCAAACGCAATTAGGATTTTAACATGGTTTAATACATAAACATGGTTAAATCAAGGTACTTTTAGAACTTTGATCATATTCAAGCTATAAAACTATTTTTAATGGATTCTTCACGTTCTCCAAATAAATTTTCATATATAATTTGTCTCAATCAGAGTTACCCATCTTTTTCTATGATTTTTGCAAGTTAATTTACCTCTCAGCCACATGAGCTCTTCGCTTCCTTTCCCTTTTCCACACGGGTAATGTCGCAGCCAATTGCACACGGTCATCTCACCAGCTCACTCCAGTGAGGCTGAGTCAGGAAGAAAAGGACTGAAGGTTTGTTCTTCCCCTGCCATTCTTCTCACACGTTGGGGGTAGATTCGTCTTTCGCCTCTAATCTGTCTTCCTCCTCCACTTCCATGATCAGGGACTCCACGGCTTGCAGGCCATGGTCAACTGAGTATTTGAGTCAGAGCTATAGGGCGTCAGAGCACCAGTCCAGGTGCATATCGTTGCGAAGCACCTTCCCACACTCAAAGATCACCCTGATTCCGCCGGAGTCGACTCACACCGAGAGGACGAACAGGCTACTCACCGACCAAACTAGCGAGGAATAGGGGGAAGAACAAAGGCATTGAGGTGGAATCGCGGTCTGATGTTGGTGTTGTTTAGGTGGCGGGACATCTAGAACAAATAGACGATCTCCCAAAGGGTCCCTAAGCCCCTTGTTTATATACCTCACAACCTGGTCAGTTGCTCTCAGAGACCTGATTGGGCAAAACTCCTCTATGTCATGAAATCCCAGCAAACCTGGGATCCATGGGTCTGAAATCTCCTCCTAATTTCAATGGAATACTTTCCACAAACGCCCGTGTAGAGACCATCGAGGAATCCAACCCCGGAATCTCATTTCCATGTTCTTTTCTAATAGAAGGGTGCAAAGAACAGCCACGGTTGTATCCTAAATACAACGGCCATCATTCATGCGTCAAGAACACTTATTTTGGGTTAATTGGATAAATGTGACATTTAGTACTTTATAAGGATTATCTCCTCACTTTAGGATAATTTTCAAAATCCATAACTCTAAAATCGTATATCCTTTTAATCCTAAAATTTAGGGGAAGTTGACTTAATCTACTCATGTACCAAATTGAGTCCCAAATTCCAAAGAAAAAGGGCATTACCTTCATGTGTAAGTTATCCTTTACTAAAGCTTATTTACTTTGTATTTTCTCTTTCTTCTCCTATTATCATATCTTTCCAATTTGGACTCCTTGGAACCCAAGAAATCCCAAAGATATGAAATCCATCCTAGAAGGATAATTCTTAGCCTTCCAGATACTTCTACATTTTTCTTTTCTCATTATCTTAGTTATTCCTTTATTAATTTATTTCTTTTCCTTTTTATTTCCCTTTTCTCGTTATTGGGCCCAATAGCCAACAAGGCCCACGAAATCAAACATACAAGGCTATTTATCAAAGGAATTTGTTTAAGGCACATAAATCACACAATTACATAATCATACATTTATTGGGGAAATTGCATTTCCAACCAAAAGAACCCAAAAAATTGGGGTTGTAACAAATAGAGAAAGGGGAATGACTTAAATAAATTGTCCTATATAAGAGAAAGGTATATAATAGAAAGGAAAGGAACAAATTTGATCAAGAATGATTATAGTATAGTAATGATGAAGGATGGTGATATCTATAACTGATGAAAAAATACTATCATAAATGTTATGATGGGGGTATCTTAGATAATGTAAAAGACTCATGTGACATGAATACATGATCCATTATCAATTATATAGGGTCATTTTCAATATATGCGGTCAAGAATTGTTTGAAAAGGGTGGAAATAGGAAAGACACGTGGGCTTAACTGTATTTTTGTTGATCTATGGAAAAGTATACGGGATGAATGAGCCATTTGGTTAGTGAATTTCTTCAACATGTACAAAAAATGACAAATAAATGGAGAAACATTAGTATAGTTCCCGTATACAAGAAAAGAGGAGCGTTCAAAGTTGCACAAACTACTAAGATATCAAGTTGACAAGTCACACTATGAAGATTTCAAGTAGGATTATTGAGAAGGCTATGATTAACAACATTGATATCAGACAACTAGTTTGATCTCATGCATGGGAGATCAATGACGTATAATAGTTTTATATTAAGGAGTCCTATGGAGAAGCTCGAAGAAAAGAAAAGAGATCATCAAATTGTTTTTATTTATTTGGAGATGTCTTATGATCAAGTATTCATGAAAATGTTATGGAGGATTTCAAAGAAAAAATATTATGATGATCTGATACCTCATATTCATTAAATACATGTATGATACCTCAATTACAAGTGTTAGAACTCTAGGAGGAGAGACGTTGAGATTTCCTATCATAATTGGGGTACATCAAGGATTGTCATTGAGCACAAATGTGTTTGTTTATGTAATAGGTGAGTTGATAAAGCATGTTGCGGGTGATATTTGCTATTACATATTATTTCTCGTTAATGTTGTGTTGATTTATGATACTAAAGAAAAATAAAATGATAAAGTTGAGCTTTGAAGAAATGTGTTGGAATCTAATGGAGTTAAGACCGGTACAAGTTAAATTGAGTATATGTATTTCAATCTTGTTAGTATAGAGTTGTGAATGGTGGGGCCCATTTGGATGGATTGCATGTACCAAACTCTACTAGGTTTCATAAATGGGATTCTACTATTCAAGTTTATGGTGAAGTTCAAGACGGAATTTTTCATATGATCACCATCGAAGGGTTGAAATGGAGGAGTTTAAATAGGAGTAGCATTTGACACAAAAATTCCCTTTAGATCAAATAATAAGTTTCAAAGAATAATTATATGATCAATAATTCTATATGGGAGTGAATGTAGTGTGGTGAAGAAAGAAGGTCTCAAAAAGATGAATCTATCTAAAATTTGTTTGTTGAGATGGTTATGTCAGAATACAATGTTCATTTGAGAAATGACAATATTGAAAATAAAGAGGAGTTGTGAGCATTGAGGACAGGTTGAGTGAGGTTTGTTTGATATGGCATGCACATGTGAAACATAGATCAATAACACACCTACATGAATCGATGCTATTGAGTTAATCCCATAAAAAAGAATATTAGGCATGCTAAAGTAACTTGGAAATATCTTAGAAGGAGATATTTTAAATTTCTTGCAGTTTGATCATGATATGTCCCATAACATAGCTAGTAGGTAAGATGGTAAAGATGGACAAATGTGACAATTATAAGAGGGATGGGATTGAGGATTACATGATTATACTTATGATGATGATAACAATGATGATATAATGTTGAAAGAGATTGAGTTTGTTCTATATGTGTTTATGATGCTTATGCTAATATCACTCCTACACTAAAACTAGAGTTTCCGGACTAATGCAATCAAAACACAAAAACCAAAAGTGAGAAATCTACTTAACTTTATATTTTGGATTTTTTTGGTGTCTATAAACATAATGGTAACATGTTGTATTGTATTTGTTTACTACAAAAATCAATGGCACTATTCTTTCAGGAGTTTGGAACCAAATCAAACCACATAGTTGTTTTTGGGATCAATGTCTTTTGAAGAGTTGTAACAGGTTCACTAGTAAACCAATAGAACTGATTTCATTAATGATCGTTTAGTTTGAAGAAGAAAACAATTCCCTCTCCTAAATTCAATTAATTCTAGAGATAAGATCTATGTGTATAATTTGGAGGTTTTCTAGGAGAGAATGGAGCAAACAAAATTCAACCTAAAGCCCCTCCCGTCATATCTCTTCAAGACCTACAATTATATTGACTATTGATTATGTAACAACCCTCAAGTTTGTACCTAAAAAACCTTATGAATCTAAAAGGAATCTTAAACTCCAATTATTCAATTAGATCTCATATGTTTATGACTAACCTTGATTTACCAAAGTTTGAACACAGATATTATAATCAGATAATAAGTGGTAACAATAGAATATTACTATATAGTTATGACAAAAGGATTTCAATAATTTATTATGGTTTCATACCATGAGAGTAAAAATGCAGCAATTGAACAAATATTCTTCCCCTCCCTGGTGGCTGACATCTTTATCAACATGCACCAAGAAGTCGACAGCCTGTCGCCACCAACCATGTACTGTCGAAGGGAAACTCACAGTTTGGCATCGCATCCGTTCGACCGCAGCCAGCCGCCTCCAGCGGCTAGTTCTAGTGGCATCTAGCCACCACCAGGCGACCAGCGCGCCAGGCGCGTGCCTTGGCATCCATATGGTGGGGACTATAGGTCTTTAGCCTTTCTTTATTGTAACACTATGTCAAGCTTTTTCCACATGATTCCTCCCTCCCTATCCTCCTCTTCTATATGGTTTCTTACAAACATCTAAACTAAGGAAAAAAATAAAAAGAGAGAAGAAGCAGGTCATGTGCTAATTTATTAAGTGTCAAAAAAAGGGAATGGGCATCATCTTTGCTTTCCTATCCATCTAGCTCACCTAAACCACGTGATTGAGCCCCCTTTCTTAGAGATTTTTTGTTATTTTACACATCATAATATTTTTATTCTTGTATTTCTATCTTTTCCAACCGCATCTATACAGCTGGTAGTGCTCTCTTTTCTTTCTATCGATCCAATCAATTAGTAGTACTTCCTTGTTCTTCCAATGGTGCTATTATTCTGCTAGTGCCTTATTTTTGAATCGTGCCTTCAACCTAGTACATTACTATTTTACATGGTTGAAAATAAAATTGTTATCTATAATGGCATACGCCATGTCACTACTATTCAACTCAATGATAATAGCTTCCTATTATGGACGAACATTATTCAAACTTTTATGGATTCACATGGAAAATTAAAATTCATAAAAGAAGTCGCATCTAAAGAATTTGATGAGGCATGAGTCATGAAAAATATCTAGGAGCTCACTTACCTTTAGGGATATACTAAGCATGATGTAGCTATTAAATATGTATGTAGTAGGAATACCAAACTCATGTAGGAAGAAATGCTACAATTTTGCACAGAGGAGGACAACTGCCTCTATCTGTACAACCTTATGGACAAAAAAATTGAAAATCAAAGAGCTCATTCCCTGTCCAAATATTATGATTCCATTAAATCACTTATAATAAACTAAATTTCTTCTCATCCACCACATATAATGAAGTTGCCAAGGAAAGAGATATCCTTATTACTGGGTGATTTCTTAATGGTCTTCATACTGGTATGCTACTATATGACAAATTCTTCTTGTTTCCACCACCATTTTGTCCATATATCAGTCTTATGCTCCCTATATAGTCCAGAATGACTTCAAATCCAACCCCTCCAAATGAAATGTTTGAAGCCTAAACCCCAATGGCAGTTGCTTCTAGGGGTCGTAGATGGGGGCTATGGTACTCACAATATTTTGCGACCAAAATGCACTTACTATGGCAAGTTAGGCCATGTTGAGGATGTGTGTCATTCGAAACATGGCTTCCATGGTCAATTTGAACGTGGGCACAAAAGAGGTTTTGCATATATTACTTAGGCTTCCACACCACTTATTGGCCAAGGTCCTACAAAAACCATTATGTCTTCTAATCCAATTGGATAACCCACTCATGTTTTGCTAACAAAGGAGTATGAACAACTTTGACAAACTTCACACCAGCATGGTAACTCTCCCCTCCACAACAACATGGCAACATCCTCCCTTGTATGGTACATTAGTGATTTTCTCACAAGATTGTTGATATGTATGCCCTGAGAGCCAATCATATGATTATTAGATTGGCATATGTCATGATTGATTCGATAAATATCAAAGGAAAGCTTCCAATTTATTCTAGCTCAATCGATTATGAGATAAATGATGGAGCACAATGAATGTCTAAAGAATGACAATACTCAATGATGTATGTCTTCAAGTACATGACTTGAACAATGAGATAATACGGATGATAAGAGTATGTACATTCTTGTTTATGTCCCTAGTCGGATGTCATTGTGAAAGGTTGATAGACAACAATGACACATCAAGACTAGAGTGTGTGTTGGTTGATGACAGTGTCTCAATAGTCATGATATATGATATCATACCAAGCACATAGGTACATGTTGGAGAATAGTGTCGGACAAACCCACCATGAGAGTGGATCATGGAACCATGACATGGTAGTCAGAGTCATATCTCATAGTGATGGTGGTGATTGTGATTCATAGACCTAAAATCATTGCACTCGTCAAATGTGATTGGGTACACTTTGGCGTCATCAAACGCAGTCCTAAAACATGGGTTGTTATAACAGTGATGATTGGGTGGATTTGACACATGACACAAACTGTGAGTGATAGATATGGGATTTTTCCCTCCTAAGGGAGTATGATGTCCAGGCCACTTGATAAGAGAGATTTAGAAAGGCATGTGCATGCACATGTGAATCAATATATGATATTGATGTCACACATATATCAGATAGTCTGCTCTAGTTCAAGAAACATGAATGAGCGTTGAAAGGATGACAACTCCATGCCTTGAGTTCATTTAGGATATCAGAGACAAAGGAATTATACATTCACTATAACACCAATCACAGACTATAGGATTGAAAGTTGTTCTCAACTTTCCTTTTCACTTGGATAGCAATGATGTACGACTAGGTACCACTCTTTGCTTGTGATGTCATAAGCTTGTTATGGATATTTGCTACCAACGTGAAATGAGACCTATAGGGTCACACACACAAAGGATTAACCTAGAAGAGGAGTTTATCCATGAATGATGTTTGGATTGATTACTAAAGTGTTTAGGTACTCAATCAAACATTCAATCAATAGACTTGACCCAGAATCATCAAGTTCAAGTGTTGAACCAATTGATTTGAGTGTCAGATTGATTGAGAACCAAATTGATTGTGTTCTTCAAAACATGGACCACCAACCAACCGGTTTACTGGGTGAACCGATTGTCTCATGGCCAGTGAGAAAACTGGTTCACTTTGGTGAACCGATCAGTTCATGTGTCCAAACGAGCAATGTTGGATTTTCTCAGTTTGTGAGAAAAAGGTTTTTCATTTCACTTGTTCAATTCGATTGGGATAAGAATTAATATTTGTATTAATTAGAAACGAACAAGGAAATTCAATTGGAGGCAAGTCTGGGAAGTGAAATGACTGGTTCATACTCCCAACTGACCGGTTCACAAGTGAACCGATCGGCTCACCTTACCAAATGACCATTTCAGTTATGAAATGACCGGTTTGTCTGCCGAAGTGCAAATTGTTCATGGAAATTCCGGACCCTTCTACTCCTGCACAGACTGGGAACCCTGTCCCTGCCTGCTACTATAAATAGAGGGGTACAAGGGGATTCTCCAGAGACACAACGCAGAACATCAGTTGCTCTGCAAAGTTGTTGTCATCTCTGGTTGTGGTAACCGAGAGAGCCCAAGCAAGTTCTACACGTCCAGGGAGGAACATTGAGGGAAAGACAATTGCAGAAAAGCAATTGATTGTGGGCAAGTGTGTTGGTGACTAGTACACCAATAGAAGGGGATAACTCCTTCTAGTCTGTCCTTCAGGATGACTACAGTTCACGGTAGTCCGTGTAGACTATCTTTAGAGGCGGGAGACTTCTACTGCTTAGGAGGATGACTATCAACCACAGTCTAGGTCAATATGAGGAGTTGCACAAACATCGTCGAAGACATGTGGTTGAAGACCACACTAGTTGTGAGGTATCGTCACTGAGCAAGCCTCAGGACCAGGTGTATCTCGCTAAACCATCCTTCCCATTACATAGATATTGATGCAATCTGTTGGTTATGGGTTTATAGTCATGTAAAATTTTTGTTTCTACTGCCTACTCTGACCATATAAAACCCAACAAAGACACCTTCAATAGATATAACTTCTCACCAATGTAAACCAAGGTCCTCTATGATTGCCGCTCATTCTAGCTTGATATTAGATTCTGGTATTGTTCAGCGTATGGCCAGTATGCTACATCTTCTTACAACTTTTGATTCTTTTATTCCACATTCCACAATCACCTCGATGGACACTAATTTAGGCACTATTTCACTTTTCTCAAAAGTAACATTATTTGTTGTTCATTTTGTTTTTGACTATCAATCTAATTTGATAACAGTATCTAAACTTGTTGACAACTTTGTTTCCTTATAACTTTTGGACTGGATGTTTTGTATTACAGGACTAGTAGAATTTGATGACGATTGGTAAGGAGATGTGCTCTGATGACATCCACTACTTCTCTACCCCTCCACTTCCTCATCCTAGTGCTCTTGTTAAAGACTCACCTCTCAATATACATCTTCACTTTAGCTACCCTTCACTAGACAAGTTGAAGATCTCACATAAATCTCTTTCTAATTGTTCATCTTTTATGTGATGCTTGTTAAATGAGAAAGTGCCACTATGTATCTTTCCCATCTCGTGTTGTTAAGCTATCTTTGAAACCTTTTAACTTGATACTTACTTATGTGTGGGGTCATTTTCATACAACTTGTTACAATGTCTTTAAATATATTTTTGACATATGTGAATGATATCTCCTAAATGACATGACATTATATCTTTCAAACATGTGATGAGATTTTTTCCCATATATGTTCCTTGCATATAATGATTTTATTCAGTTTTTCTATTCCCATTAAGATCATGTGCACTGATAATGCCCTTGAATGCACCCATTGCGCAGTTTCAACTTTTTGTTGGGATATGGGAATCATCGATCAATGTTCTTGTGCCTACTCCTCACAGCAAAATACTATGGCAAAGCATGTAAAAGTTGTCACTTTTCATATTTCATGTGATAACATTAGGCGTCTACCTACTTTATTACATATGGCATTTCTAATAAATTTTGACATATCTGACTATGTAGTAAGGGTGTTTTGTGTTTATTCATTAGGGTATGTTAGCAAGATTAATCATGGACTCAAAAAATGATTGTACGGGAATATGTTCATCATACTTTTGTAAGTGTTCAATGGTTTATGAAAAGAGATGCATCAGTTCAATTATAAGAAATAGGAGACTCAGTTTTGGGTATTTATAAACTATATACTACACATAGTATATATTTACATGAATATATATGTATGTATATATAAATGGTCTATAAATCTATGTATGTGCATTGTATAGTATGTATATATATAATTAGTGAATGTGTACATAGAAATATATGAACATGTATACATACATACATCCATATATATATATATATATATATGTGTGTGTGTGTGTGTGTGTGTGTGTGTGTGTGTGTGTGTGTAGATACATACATACACACACACACACACACACACACACACACACACACACACACACACACACATATATATATATATATATATATATATATATATATATATGTGTGTGTGTGTGTGTGTGTGTGTGTGTGTGTGTGTGTCTGTGTGTATGTATGTTAAACATGCATGTGTATGTATTTGTTGGAGGTATATGTATGTAACCTAGTGTGGAGTATGAGTATAACATATTCTAATAAAATGGATATATATGTACATTTACTTTATAAAGCCACTGCATGTACTCACATATGCATCTTGTGGCCGCATGTGGGGTCGCATAGTCCCAACATATGTAGATGCCTATACTAATTACTTGATATCCACTCATTGTCTTGATATTTAATATCCACCATGTTATAGTTTCATTCCATGTAAATGTATGACAAAAAGTCTTTATTGATGTTGGAATGCCTCTTCAATATATATTGTACATGTTTTCAATTTCCATCCTTTTACATGCACTTATATGTCCCCCATTATTTGTATCATGGTTTTTACCCCCTTTATAAGATAAAAGGTGTTTGTCAAAGTATGTTTCCCCTTCATCCATTTAAAAGAATATGAATATCCTTTCAAATGTGGATTCTATAATATAGTTGTTATCAAAGTTGATATTGACTTTAAAAGGGCCTATCCTAGTATCATGATTGGGTTGCTTTCTTTACATGGTCCTTTGATGTAGTTAACTTGTTTAGTTCAAATAATGTCTTAGTCATGGTCATATATATTGACAATTATGAAGTACAATCTAATAATATATATGGATGATTAAATTTATATCAATTATCTCATGATTCCTTTGATACGTTTTTCCATTCACAAATATATAGATGCTTGGGAAAAGGGAATTCACATTCACTCACACTTGGTTTAGAGATTTTATATCATTTATTATGCTTCTAATGTGATAATTTTAGTGTTTCTACAAATTCTAGCTGTAGGATTCGAATAAATAAAAAATTGATGTTATAAGTAAATTTCTCATTCTTGTAACGTCCTAGGATTTGAGGGTTCAGATAAAATGATCTTAAAAATGAATGATTGAACTACCCATATCACCAAGGTGCACCTCCTTTTTAGGGAGTCCAACACTAAAGAACTTTGTGGTTAAGCATTCTCAGCCCAGAGTAGTACTAGGATGGGTGACCAGTTGTGAAGTATATTTTAGCTACACGTGAGTAAGGACAAAGTATATAGTTAAGGCTAGTGGTGATCTGTGGGGCCATTCATCATTCTTAAAACTCTCCTAGAGCCTTGGGTTGTAGGCTCAGGTGTTACAAATGGCATTAGATCCATAGCCCCTCCAGTATGTGTGCCCACATGGGCTCGTGTCATGCCAGTCTTGAGTCGTGCGATCTAGACATGTTGGAAAGGGTTGTTCAAGGTGATGTATCTACCCTTGTGCTAGTATTTCGTGATCGGGAGTTGGGTGTCCATGGACCATCATGGGTCTACACTAAAATCAGTAAATATTATGAGATCATATAGTTAAGCCTTGATGAGGACATCAAGATTTTAAGTAGAGGAGATTGTAATGTGATAACCTCCCATTTTTGTGATGTTAGCTTACTAGTTTTTCTTAATTTTCCATACTCTTTCTTAGATAAATTAAATATATTCCTTAACTTTCTGCATTATTATGAATTCACCATTAAACTAACATTTATCTCCTTCTTGCATTAAAACCCAAAAAAAATCCAAAAAGTCCAAACGGTCCCAAGACCGAATGAACTCAAACGGTCCCAAGACCGAATGAACTCAAACGGTCCCGAGACCGAATAAAGGCAAACGGTCCCAAGACCGAATGAACTCAAATGGTCCCAAGACCAAATAAAGGAAAACGGTCTGAAGACCAAATGAAGTCCAAACAGTCCCAAGACCGAATGAACTCAAATGGTCCCAAGATCGAATGAACTCAAATGGTCCCGAGACCGAGTAAAGGCAAACGGTCTGGAGACCGAATGAAGTCCACACGGTCCCAAGACCGGATGAACTCAAACGGTCCCAAGACCAAATAAAGGCAAACGGTCTGCAGACCGAATGAAGTCCAAACGGTCCCAAGACCGAATGAACTCAAACGGTCCCGAGACCAAATAAAGAAAAATGGTCTGGATATTGAATGAAGTCCACACGGTCCTAAGACCAAATGAACTCAAACGGTCCCAAGACCGAATGAAGTCCAAACGGTCCCAAGACCGAATGAAGTCCAAACGGTCCCAAGACCGAATGAACTCAAATGGTCCCAAGACCGAATGAAGTCCAAATGGTCCCAAGACCAAATGAACTCAAACAGTCCCGAGACCGAATAAAGGCAAACAGTCTGGAGACCAAATGAAGTCCACACGGTCCCAAGATCGAATGGACCCAAACGGTTCTAAGACCGAATGGATCCAAATGGTCCCAAGACCGAATGAACTCAAACGGTCCCGAGACCAAATAAAGGAAAACGGTCTCCAAACCGTTAAAAACCCAAAATGATCCCAAGACCGTTTGGGATTCCTTGAAAGCCTATAAATAGGACCTAAGGGGTCCTCATTTGGAATGAACTTCTTGGACGTCCAGAGGATGCCCCAATCACTCCAGAGTTGTTCCACCTTCATCCTTCACCCCAAGACTGTCGGTTTAAGATCCATACTCTATCTTCAAGCTACTTCCTCTCTCATCAACATAAGAATGTGGGAAGTGGAGGATTCTTCATCAAGACAACCACACGACGTGAAGATGGTTGCTCTCTCCTCTAAGGGATCGACCTTCCTCCCTCCTACATGGAGATGATGCTTTCTCTCTCTCTTCCCACCTCCTTCTTTGTTCTTACCATGAGCGAGTAGTCTCATACACTAGGGTGCGGGGAGTAACCCCGCTACCCATGTTTTCATTTTGTACATTGTAATTCTTGAGTTTGCAATAGAAAAACACTATCTTTCCAGTTCAACATCATTAATTTAATGAATACTAGTTGCTTGATCACCAACTTGTGCTATCTATTATCTGTTAGTACAAATTGTCTATGTTTGTACTTCTAGATTCGAATATCGATTGCTTGTTGGTTCCAGATTGTATGCAGTCACCATACATTTGGTTCGATATCTAGGAGCATTTCTCAAGGAGTGGAGTAAACTCACCTTCATCATTGTACTTTCATACTATGAAATGGAATCAGTTGACGTATGAAAGTACAACTTTGATAGGTTGAGGAACACACTTTGTGAGGGGAGTGATGCAAAGTAAGTGACCATTCGTCTGGGGATGGCTGGCATTGCAACACTTCCACATTTCTCGTAGTTAGTTATCCAAAAGGAAGCTAAGTCTACAAAGATACTAACTGTTTAGGCTCCTTTCTTTGCAAGCCAAGTTATTGTGATGTATGTTTTGATCCATGCGTAGTGGTGGTAAAACCTGATCACATCCTAGTAGTTTCCAAATATTGTTTACAACCTTAAGTTTACTTTCTTGTTATTTTCTTTCTCCGCACATTAGCTTAACCATCAAATCAACCCTTTGATCTAAATATCAACTTTTAAGTGGGTACATAGAATTATTACGTTTTCCATCTTGTTAAAACTTTTAACAAGACCGTTGTCTCGTGGATTCAACCCTTAACTATACTACGATAAGACTTCCACGTATCTTAGCATACGTGGGTGGAGATCTTATTATAGCATACGCAAGGCTAAACTTAGAGATTAACTATCTCTAGGATTTTTAGTGGTGCACGCAACTTCACATAAGTGGAGGCTCCATCAAAAATTGCCCCCATTGTCGGGGACAATGGAACATTTTAATTTTACTTATTACCTTCCTAGTTGATTAGGATTTTACACTTTTCTTTAACCATAATTCATATCATCTTGATTTCATCATTTCTCCACATTACCTAAAGTGTGTTTCTTTTTCTACTCAGATAGAAAACATGTATGCAACCTTTGCACAACATCAGATTCTCCCCTGAACCAGAGTACGACTCTGAGGTAAAACGAAGTTTCCACTGATGCATCTGCCTCAACTGCCAATGAGCCAGACAAATAGCCGACGAACAGCGCCAAGCTGCTTTGGTTATGAAAAGAGTCAATGCGGCCATAGTAGCTCAAAGAGCACAACTTATTGCTGACGCATGTGCTCAGATTCAAGCTGAGGTTCGAGCTGAAGAACAGGCCCGCTGTAACATAGCGTATCTTGGACCCTACCCTAGAACTGTGACCTTTTGGGTTTGACCAAATAAGGTTGAGGTTAGAGTGAACCTAATAATCTAATGCATGAATAATGTAATATAATATGTCATATAATTCATGATAAATAACTTAATTTCATGCATAATATGGTTAATGGGCCTCTAATGGGCTAGATGATATAACCCATGTAAGAAAGCCTCAAATTAAATAATAAACTTCAAATTCGCAATATACACATCAAAATAAGCCTACATGTCAATTTTCATTTAATTTGGACAACCTTGAAATAATATGGTAAGTTAGGTGAGAGAAATTGCCTAAAGCGTATAATTAATAAATTAATATAATAAATAACTCCAAAAGAGGAAAATAATCTTATATTCGTGATCTAAATAATAAATATAGCCTTTGGGTAAATTTTTATCCAATTTGGAGAAAGTTTGCTTAAAAGATAAAATCATGACAGAGAAAGTGTAGAACCTTCCAAATATTAAATAAATATTCAAACAACTCCAATATGTAAAATTGATGGAAAATTCGTATTTAACACTAAATATAACTTGTGGGTCAATATTCATAAAATTTGGATAATCCTATCACCCTTAATGCATGAGTAAAGAGAAACTAAGTTTTGAATTATAAATGCATTAAAAGTTCTCAAAAGGCAAATCTAATTTTATATTTAGAGTCTACATATCGAAATTAGTCTATGTACAAAATTTCATCCTATTTGGGATTCGTTTGTACCCTCAAAAGAGGAGAGAGAAAAAGGAAAATAAATATGTATACACTTTGGTCAAATTTGTTTAGGATTGCTATTTAATCTGTCACGCGGGCTTTTAACTGAATTGATCTTCACGCGTTGATCTTGACCGTCAGATTTCTAGATCGAACGACACTTGTACCTTCTTCTTCCCCGTTTCCTTTTTCGTTTCTAGGTGTTTGGGTTCCGATTTTCCTTCTACGATTCTTTCTCTTCCTCTATTTCCTTCCTTCATTTTCCTCTTCTTCCCTTTCCACCATCTTCCTGGCATCCTTCCTATTCCTTTGGATATATATAAGCTAGGGTGGGGGCATTGTAGCCCCACTTCACAGGGTGCTTCTCGACCTCCCCTGTTCTTCCCTTGTCTCCAACTCTCTTCTCCTTTCCCCGCTTCTCAGACTCATCGGAAGTCTAGCTAACCCTCCCAAAACCTTCGTGGTAACTCAGGGATCAAGAAGCGCAATGGGTGCATCTTGTATCCCTTCAGAGGACCGTTCCCAAACTCCATCTCCCCGGTGGCATGCTCTTAAACTCCGACGGAGGGTTCAGAGTTTTCTCTATCTCCACTATATACAAAGACACCATCAAGTGATCACCTTGAATCTTTAGTACTCTGGTTTTTCCCCAATTCATGACATGGTAGTTTTTCCCCTTGTGATTCCCTTTGTTTTGTGTTTGACCATGAGTCTACACCGCACTGATGATTGATGTTCTTCTGCAATTAATGAGTTCTTTGGCTCCATTTGGTTCCATGGAGGTGTTCTGGGTGGTCTTTGCGCATTGTTTTCCTTCGTTCTTTGTTTCCCCAATTCCTGGCTTGGCTGGAACACCTTCTTCTCATGGCCATGGTGTGTGGTGAGGCGGGGAGATGCTCATTATGGTCCTTTCCCAGTTTTAGCCCCGCTTGCCTTTTTGGTTTGTTTTCCTAGCAAGGGCAAAATAATCTTTTTGCGCGGGTTCCCTTTATTTGTTTCTATGTTCCGACTGGGCAAGTTCCAGCTAGCTTGACTGTACTCGGTTGGGCCAAGTTAGTTAGGGCTCGGTGCTCTCTCTCTTGTTTTTCACTAGTCAGGCGTTGAGTTGGCTTTTCCTTGAAATCTGATTGGTCCATTTTGTAAAATCAATAGCTATTAATCCACTGGTAAAAAAATATGAATAAATACCCATTGCAATCACAAAAACAAGATCTAACTAGTGGTATACATTTTGATGGTTAAATCTAATGTTTAATAGCATATGTTTTCAATGGATCTAATTAATGATGAATTAACTTGTAAAAATCATAAATAATTATTTATAAGTCAGAAAATATAATAAAATATGTTTTGAAATACTAATAATGTAATTTAATAAGTGGCACAATTTTCATAACCTAAATCACATAATGATAAAAAGGCAATTTTTAGGGTTTTGAATAATTAAAGGAAACCTAACCCTAATTCCACATATATGCTTAATAGGTTCCTTGGATGCCTAGGCTTGGACCTAGATGTGACTTTGGATCGTTTCAATCTGGAGTTGAGGTATGTTGTATCCCCTATTTCTTCATGTTGAGCAATTCACCTATATTTTGTCTTTCTCTTGGTCCTATGGACAATAGCATATACACATTGCTCTTATCTCTTGTTATCATGGCTCATGTGAACTATCTTGATTGTGATCTTGGATATTCTTTTGGATCCTACCTTGTGATATGGTACATTATGATCTTGTTGATGGTATATGCCCACTATGATGTGGAGGTTTATTGGTGGTTTCATATGTTGTCCATTGTGTGATATAACAAATCTTATATAATGTTTGACTATACTTTCCTATTTTCCTCTACATGGATCCTTGTGATGTAAGTTTGTAACCCTTAGTTTTATAATTGAATATAGTCATGATTTTATTCCGCTGCTATACTTTGGTCTATTGATTACCATTATATAAAGATTTGAAAATTTTACACCCACTCCATCATACCTTCTGAGTGTGTTTACACCCGCATTCAAGCTGAGAATGAAGCAGCCACAGCCATTGCTCAGATGGTGTTGTGAAACAAGCAACTTCGGGATTATGTCATTCCTAAGCACTTTGAAGATAATCATCTAGTTAGACCCCCACTTATCAATGTTCCTAACTTTGAGATCCGCACGCAATGGATCCAGATTATGCAAGGCATTTTGTTTTCTGGAGGTGTTGGGGATGACTGCATGGATCACCTAAAGCGATTCAAGTCTCTTTGTCAGCTAGTACCACATGCCGGAGTTCCTTTCGACGCAATCATGCTACACCTGTTTCACTTCACTTTGTCTGGAAGGGCATTGAGATGGTATAACACACTAGATGGGGAGCCAATCACCACCTGGGCTCCTTTGGAAGAAAAGTTTCTAGAAACGTTCTTTCCACCCTATTTGACTTATGAGATTAGGGGACAAATTAATCACTTCTCTCAACTCCCTGAGGAATCACTAGCAGAATCATGGGAGAGATTTAAGGAACTTTTAAGGAAATGTCTGCATCATGGAATCTCTCAAAACCAACTGATAGAGACATTCTATAGAGGAGTAAGTGATGATATTAAGAAATTCTTGGATTCCTCATCTGGGGGGAATTTCATGTGAAAGAATTATGAAGATGCCTGGAGGATTGTTACACTTGGGGCCGAGAACCAATCTAATTGGGGAAGGTCGTCTATTGGGGGAATTCTAAAAGGTTGTAAGGCTGAAGAATCAATGGAAATGAAAGCCATCGCTGAAGCCCTAAAAACTATCGTTCACAAGCAATAGGTCCTTGAGACAACACTCGGAGAAAAGAAGAGCCCCCAACATATCAAGGCAGCTACCGTGACTTGCGAGGCATGTCATGCATTCGGTTATCCTACATTATCATGTGATCTCTTATACAATGTAATGATGGATCTACAATCACCACAACTACAATATGAGCCGATTGTTGAACATTCTGAGGATCAACTACCAGAGCAAGTGAATTCTATCCATTCCATACCAGGTCAAGTATATTATAATCTAGATCAACTGAGGAACCATCCTGGTTTCCAATATGGGAATCCTGTGGGAACCGCCAACCTGCAGCATCAGATGCAAGGTTGGTCTTCCAATAGATTACCACCTAGATTTCAAAGCAGTTATAATAGAAATCAAGAAAATTATAGGGGTGGGCCTCAAAGGCTTGTCTACCCAAGAAATTCTTCTACATACTACCCTCTGTTGCATCCACAATTGCAACAACCACAAGTCCAACAACCGCAACTATCCACCGTACCTCAGCAGCAGCAACCACAATAGTATAAAAAAAATCCACAAAAAAATAATCTGCCTCCACCGATAGATGAACTATCATTGATAAGACAAATGCTGCAATCGCAACAAACCATGATTGCCAACCAGCAAGCCCAACAAAAAGTTGTTGAAACTTAGTTAGCACAAATCGCAGCTCAACTAAAACCTCTGGTAGGTACTTTTGTTGGTCAACCAGAGATAAACCCCATACATGATCAATCCAGACAAGAGCAATTGAAAGTCATCACCACAAGGTCGGGTCGTGTCCTTACTGAAGCCACAAAAATCATTCAAGAAGATGAAGATATTTAGCACAAATCAATCTGTAGAAGTTGGGAAGGAAAAGGAAAAAGGGCAAGTTACCAAGGAACCAGAAGTCCCACCATATAAGCCTAGGATACCCTACCCAGGTAGATTGAGGGAAACTAAATTGGACACTAGATTCCAAAAATTCAAGGAAGCTATGAAGAAGCTATATGTTGATATTCCGTTTCTCGATGCTCTTTATGAAATCCCAGCTTGGGCAAAATACTTTAAGACTTTACTATCAAAGAAATATATGACTGAAGAACATGAGACTGTCAAATTAGCTCAAACCACTTCTGACATCATTCTTAATAAGATGCCAAAGAAGCAGAAGGACCCTAGCTCTTTTGGCATCTAATGTTCTATCAGGAATACCTCTTGCAAGAAAGGATTAGTCGATTTGGGGGCAAGCATATCCATTATACCATTTTCCATGTGTAAAAGATTGGGTTTTACTGATTTGCTACCCACAGTAATGACAATTCAATTGGCTGATTCTACCATCACTACACCTTTGGGAATTATTGAAGATATCCCAGTAAGAGTAGGGAAAGACTTGTATGTTCCCTGTGACTTTGTTAGTATGGATATAAAAGAAGACTTGAGGTATCTAATAATATTTGGTAGACCTTTCCTTGCTACAGCTAGAGTGCTAATCGATGTTGAAGCTGGCACCATTACCTTAAGACTAGGAAAGGAAGCTTTTCAATTCAGAGTTTTTGGCAGTTTAAAAGGCCCTAGTATCCACGAAGAAGTTTTCCTTCTCAAAGCAATCGATAAAATGTCTCAGTTAAAGCGAGAACCCTCCAAACCATCTGATGATTTGGAAAACGTTTTAACAAATTCAGAAGTTGAATTCTCAACCGACGAACTAGTTCAACAATGTCTGCAATACCTTGAACAAGTCAAAGAAACCCCCGAAGCTACCTTTGAGGAGTTGAAATCCGTCACCATTTTGGAAACCACAGAAGTACCCAAGACACCTAAGATGAAAGCCCTACCAGTTGGGCTCAAGCATGCCTTCCTTAACGAAGAAAAATTATGCACGGTCATTATCAGTTCCACTTTAATAGACGACCAAGAAGAAAGACTACTTATTGAATTAAGAAAGAACAAGAAAGTCATTGGGTACAAGATGACTGGCCTAATGGGAATAAATCCATCTTTGTGCATGCACAAATTACCCATGGTAGAAGAGTTTAAACCTTCACGGGAACACCAGATAAAATTAAACCCAAATCTCAAAGAGGTGGTTCGCCTTGAAGTTCTTAAACTCCTAAAAGATGGTATCATTTATCCAATTTCCGATTCTCAGTGGGTTAGTCTGGTACAAGTGGTTCCCAAAAAAGGGGGGGACCACTTTCGTTCTGAATGATAAAAATGAGCTAGTACCCACTAGGACTGTAACAGGATGGAGGATGTGTATCGATTACAGGAAAGTAAACAAAGCAATAAGAAAAGACCACTTCCCTCTACCTTTCCATGACGAGGTCCTCAAATGCTTGGCCCACCAAAAGTTTTTCTACTACCTCGATGGTTATTCTGGGTTCTATCAAATTCCAATACACCCGGAAGACCAAGAAAAAACAACCTTTACTTGCCCCTTTGGAACCTATGCCTTCAGAAGGATGCCTTTTGGGCTGTGTAACGCACCCACAACTTTCCAAAGGTGCATGTCAGTAATGTTTGAGGGATTAACCGAGTCCATAATGGAAGTATTTATGGGCGACTTTTCAGTTTATGCATATTCTTTTGAAAATAGTCTACTCAATCTCAGAAAAGTTTTACAAATATGCGAGGAAACAAACCTTGTCCTGAATTGGGAAAAGTGTCACTTCATGGTAACCGAAGGTGTTGTCCTAGGACATTGAGTAAGTGAAAGAGGAATTGAAGTAGACAAAGAGAAGATCTACGTCATCTCAAAGCTGACACCACCAAAGGATATAAGCGGAGTGCGAGCATTTCTGGGTCATGTCGGATTCTATCGAAGATTTATTAAAGACTTCTCAAAAATAGCAAAAGTCATGACCTACTTATTAACTAAGGATGCTGATTTCAATTTTAACCATGAATGCCTAAATAGCTTCACAACCTTAGAGCATGCTCTAATATCTACACCTATTCTGAGGGCACCTGACTAGTCACAACCTTTTGAGATAATGTGTGATGCTAGCGACTATGCTATAGGAGTAGTGCTAGGGAAGAGAATAGACAAAAAGCCCCATGTGATATACTATGCATAAAAAATGCTAGATGAGGTATAAAAAGAATTATACTACTACTAAAAAGGAATTCTTGGTCGTCATCTATGCCTTTGAGAAATTTCATTCTTATCTTATCGGATCGAAAGTCATAGTATACATGGACCACTCGGCTGTCAGATACCTAATTCAGTAACAAGATGCAAAACCCAGACTCATCTGCTGGGTATTGATGCTTCAAGAATTTGACCTAGAAATAAAGGACAAGAGCGGGGTGGAAAATGTCGTCGCTGATCATCTAAGTCGCATTGAGTCTCAGGAGGATGACAATATACCTATCCGAGACTCCTTGCCCGACGACCAACTTATGAAAGTTACCACCGGATTTCCTTGGTATGCTGATATAGTGAACTATCTGGCTATAGGAAATGTCCACCCTTCTGCCTCTCACCATGATAAAAGGAAATTTCTTCATGATGTTAAGCAATACTTCTGGGACGAACCATATCTTTTTCGTCTATGTGCGGACGGACTTTTCCGTCGTTGCCTACCAGAAGAAGAAATTATCCCTGTTCTAGAACATTGTCATTCTGGCCCTACTGGGGGGCACATGAGTTCAAAGAAAACCGCCCTCAAAGTTCTTCAATCTGGTTTCTTTTGGCCAACGATAGCAAAGGACACCCATAACTTTATCCGATCTTACAATAAATGTCAACTTTTCGGGAGTATATCAAAAAGAAATGAAATGCCCCTTGCCCTGTGGCAAGAAATCGAGCTTTTTGATGTATGGGGAATAGGCTACATGGGCCCTTTCCCCTCATCTTACAGATTCTCATATATATTGGTTGCTTTGGATTATGTTTCAAAATGGGTGGAAGCTATACCCACCTTTCTTGCGATTCCAAACCAGTTATCAAAATGTTCAAGGATATCATTTTCCCTAGATTTGGAATCCCTCGAACAATCATATCTGATGGAGGATCTCATTTCTTAGAGAAAAGTTTCGAAGCCCTCCTAAGAAAATATGGAGTTAAACACAAGGTCGCCACACCTTACCACCCACAGACAAGTGGCCAGGTCAAAGTTTCAAATAGACAACTAAAGGCCATTCTAGAAAAAATGGTCAACAGACATCACACAGATTGGTCCACTAAGCTCCTTGATGCCCTTTGGGCATACCGCACTGCTTATAAAACATCAATAGGAATGACCCCATTTCATTTGGTATATGGGAAGTCATGTCATCTTCCAATTGAACTGGAACACAAAGCTTGGTGGGCCATCAAACAATTGAATTTTGATTTCAAAAGCACTGGCGAGTATAGACAACTACAATTACAAGAACTTGAAGAACTACGAATGACCGCCTACTAAAGTGCTAGGATCTAAAAAGAATAAACCAAGATGTGGCACGATGGACATCTAAAAAGGAAAGACATCATTGTCGGAGATAATGTCCTTCTTTTCAACTCTAGACTTAAGATGTTCCCCGGAAAACTTCGCACGAAGTGGTCTGGGCCATTCACCATCAAGCAAATCTACCGGACCAGAGTAATCATCATTATTGACGACAATGGAGGGGAGAGAACTGTTAATGGCCACAGATTAAAGAAATATTATACCCTAGCTAACAAAATTCCAAGACAAACCATTGAGATTCATGATCCCTCCACATCAATCTAACCAAGTCAGAACTTCATCAAGCAAGCGACATAAAACACAGGCGCTACTTGGGAGGCAACCCAAGAACTGAGTATCACCTTTATTTTATTTTGTTTTGGCAAATTTCTATTTTTCTTTGACCCTTCACCTTTATCCAGAAAATATAAAAATTTACTTAACATCCAAAACAAACATAAAAATATAAAAACCAAAAACCTTTTCTATCCTAATGGTTTTGAAACCGTTTGGACTCCATACGGTCTCGAAACTATTTGGATTCATACGGTCTTGAAACCATTTGGATCCATACGGTCTCGAAACTGTTTGGATCCATACGGTCTCGAAATCATTTGGATCCTTACGGTCTCAAAACTGTTTGGACTCCATACGGTCTCAAAACCATTTGCCCTTGAGAATTTGTAGCGTCGCTCCTCCTTTTTCTATAAATATTGCTCGACCCCCTCCCTTTTTCTTTCCTTCACTTCCTGAGATTTTGCTCACGTGTGAAACCCTACTCTATTCACTGTGACTCTCTGCTCTCGTGACCGCTGTCCTTTTCCTCTCATTTCCAGTTCATTTCAACCTGCTTCGTTCGCTCCTCCGATGATACCACCACCGCGACGCATCCTTCACCTCCATCATCATCGCCTAAGTAGCAAGGTAGAACGCTGATACCGCAACCGCCGTTCCCACTACCTCCGGCATCATTTCTACCGATTCTACCATGAATGAACTTCCTGATTGCCGCCACCACTATTACCGCCATTAAAACCTTCATCGACGACGTCGTTTTCACTTCTTCCGCCATCTTTTCACCGTTAGTCGTCCCTGACCGTTTCATCTTTCTTGCGGTTTCGACCCAAATGGTCGTGCAACTATATGGAGCCATATGGTCTCAAAACTGTTTGGAGCCATACGATCTCGAAACCGTATGGATCCATACAGTCTCGAAACTGTTTGGAGCCAGTCTCGAAACCGTCTGGAGCCATACCGTCTCGAAACCGTATGAATCCATACGGTTTCGAAACCATTTGGAGCCATACAGTCTCGAAACCGTTTGGAGTCATACGGTCTCGAAACCATTTAGAGCCATATGGTCTCGAAACCGTTTGCAGCCATACGGTCTCAAAACTGTTTGGATCCATACGGTCTCGAAACCGTTTGGAGCCATGCGGTCTCAAAACCATTTGGAGCCATGCGGTCTCGAAACCGTTTGGAGCCATACGGTCTCAAAACTGTTTGGAGCCATACGGTCTAGAAACCATTTGGAGCCATACAGTCTCGAAATCGTTTGGAGCCATACAGTCTCGAAATCATTTGGAGCCATACAGTCTCGAAACTGTTTGGAGCCAAATGATCTCGAAATTGTTTGGAGCCAAACAGAGCCGAAACAGTCTTGGAAAAAATGAGTTCAGCCTTAAAACGATTTCATTTTTTAATATTGAAATTCTTTCAACATTTTTCTCTTATTAACATATATAATTTTTTTTATTACAGAATGGCCTCACCTACAAAATAAGCCACAGAAACTGCTAATGCTCCCTTCTGGACAAGGGAGAAACTACTGGAGGATCACACAAAGCTCCAGCACACCAGGGACACTTACGAAAAGACCGGAAAGGTCCCACCAAAAGTTGACCTAATTAAAGTCATGAATGAAATTGATCGAATCAACATGTGCCTAGTCAAAGACCCTGTTGAATAAGTTTGCAGCTACCCTCCTACGATCATATGGAGAAAACAAGGGTTTAACAGAATGGTGATACCCTTGCCTATGTACTTCTCAACCTATCACCTTGACACTCTGAGGACAGAGTGGATGTTAAGTTGGGGGGGTACACTGGGTAAGGGCGAGGTATCACACTCAAACCCCTTTTCTCTATATTGCTTCTTTCACCCTTGTTCTTCCGTACATATTTTTCCTTCCCTTCGACACTTAGATTTATCAGTAATTTCTTTGATAGAATAACTCTTGCATATAAAACAACTCTCTTTTTGGAAAAGAACACCCCTAGCTAAGTTAGAGACAAAGTAATCCTCACTTACATATGAAGCATTTAGGCATGTAATGGAGAATTAATAAATCACCTTCATACATGATTCTTATGCTTTTGCTTCAATTCTACATCAGACTCTCCACAGGTTAACATCTTGACCGACACAAGCTAACCACTCTCAAGAACGGGAGGGAACCAGGTGAAATCCAAATCAAGGAACCTCGCAAGCGGACCACCAAGTACGAAACCATAATAAGTGCATGTCAGGAAGCCCTAAGAAACAATTTTCTTCTTTTTTAAAAGAGGCTTGGCAACCCAAATAAAATCCTAAACATCCAAATCCTAAGCCTGTGAGCATATGAATAAAAGCATGAGTGTTGAATAAAAACATGAGAGTTGTGCCATGTATAAGGACTTATACGAAGAACCAATAAAGATCTCGCCCGGATGGTACATTCATCTTCCCTCACAAAGGAAGATGTGTCACGCCCAGTAGTGAGATCCTAAGGTATCCAAGTATATGAAAAAGTTGAAAAAGGACTCACCCAGTCGGTACATTTAGCTGCCCTCACAAAGACAGATGTGTCACACCTGGTAGTGAGATCCTAAAAGTTTAGATAAACCCTCCCCCACTAAAAGGGGGAGTTACACAGCAGCCTTTAGCCAACCCTCATACCTATCTTAGCTTCTGGTAGGATTTTCAAAGAAGTATAAAACTGCTTAGAGACGAAAACATGCACGGAATGCGATCAAGGAAAAGGTGGTCCCAGTGCGAGTTACGCGATACGAAAGAAACCTCAGATCCACACAACTCTCACCCAAAAGAGTTAATGCAAGAGGAAGTCCCGATATAACTCTAGGAGATCTCTAGTTTAGAATTGAAGCAAGAGTATGGAAATCTTCACTAAATAAAATCGCCTCACCACTACGTGCATTAGCTCTATCCAGCTTGAGGACAAGCTAGACTCTAAGTTAGGGGGGGTGATAACCTCCCATTTTTGTGATGTTATCTTACTAGTTTTTCTTAATTTTCAATACTCTTTGTTAGATAAATTAGATATATTCCTTAACTTTCTGCATTATTATGAATTCACCATTAAACTAATATTTGTCCCCTTCTTCTTACAGAAAAACCCAAAAAAATTCCAAAAAGTCCAAATGGTCCCAAGACAGAATGAATTCAAATGGTCCTGAGATCGAATAAAGGTAAATGGTCTGGAGACCGAATGAAGTCCAAACGGTCCCAAGACCGAATGAACTCAAATGGTCCCAAGACCGAATAAAGGCAAACAGTCTAAAGACTGAATGAAGTCCAAATAGTCCCAAGACCGAATGAACTCAAACGGTCCCAAGACCGAATGAACTAAAACGGTCCCGAGATCGAATAAAGGCAAATGGTCTGGAGACCGAATGAATTCCACACTGTCCCAAGACCGAATGAACTCAAACGGTCCCAAGACCGAATAAAGGCAAATGGCCTGGAGACCGAATGAAGTCCAAACAGTCCCAAGACCGAATGAACTCAAACGGTCCCGAGACCGAATAAAGGCAAATGGTCTGGAGACCGAATGAAGTCCATACGATCTCAAGACCGAATGAACTCAAATGGTCCCAAGACCGAATGAAGTCCAAACGGTCCCAAGACCGAATGAAGTCCAAACGGTCCCAAGACCGAATGAACTCAAACGGTCCTGAGACCGAATAAAGGCAAACAGTCTAGAGACCGAATGAAGTCCACACGGTCCCAAGACCGAATGGACCCAAATGGTTCCAAGACCGAATGGATCCAAACGGTCCCAAGACCGAATGAACTCAAACGGTCCTGAGACCAAATAAAGGCAAACGGTCTCCAAACCGTTAAAAGCCCAAAATGATCCCAAGACCGTTTGGGATTCCTTGAAAGCCTATAAATAGGACCTAAGGGGTCCTCATTTGGAATGAACTTCTTAGACGTCTAGAGGCTGCCCCAATCACTCCAAAGTTGTTCCACCTTCATCCTTTGCCCCAAGCCTGTCGGTTCAAGATCCATACTCCATCTTCAAGCTACTTCCTCTCTCATCAACATAAGAAGGTGGGAAGTGGAGGATTCTTCATCAAGACAACCACACGGCATGAAGATAGTTGCTCTCTCCTCCAAGGGGATGACCTTCCTCCCTCCTACGTGGAGATGATGCTTTATCTCTCTCTTCCCGCCTTCTTCTTTGTTCTTGCCATTAGCGAGTAGTCTCATACACTAGGGTGCGGGGAGTAGCCCCGCTACCCATGTTTTCATTTCATACATTGTAATTCTTGAGTTTGCAATAGAAAACAGTATCTTTCCAGTTCAACATCATTCGTTTAATGAATACTAGCTGCTTGATCACCAACGTGTGTTATCTATTATCTATTAGTGCAGATTGTCAATGTTTGTACTTCTAGATTCGAATATCGACTGCTTGTTGGTTCCAGATTGTAAGTAGTCACCATACGTTTAGTTTAGTATCTAGGAGCATTTCTCAAGGAGTGGAGTAAACTCACCTTCATCGTTGTACTTTCATACTATGAAATGGAATCAGTTGATGTATGAAAGTACAACTTTGATGGGTCGAGGAACACACTTTGCGAGGGGAGTGATGCAAAGTAAGTGACCATTCATCTGGGGATGGCTGGCATTGCAACACTTCCATGTTTCTCGTAGTTAGTTATCCGAAAGGAAGCTAAGTCTACAAAGATACTAACTGTTTAGGCTCCTTTCTTTGCAACCCAAGTTATCGTGATGTATGTTTTGATCCATGTGTAGTGGTGGTGAAACCCGATCACATCCTAGTGGTTTCCAAATATTGTTTACAACCTTAAGTTTACTTTCTTGTTATTTTCTTTCTCCGCACATTAGCTTAACCATCAAATCAACCCTTTGATCTAAATATCAAGTTTTAAGTAGGTAACTAGGATTATTACGTTTTCCATCTTGTTAAAACTTTTAACAAGACCGTTGTCTCGTGGATTCGACCCTTAATTATACTACGATAAGACTTCCATGTATCTTAGCATACGTGGGTGGAGATCTTATTATAGCATACACAAGGCTAAACTTAGAGATTAACTATCTCTAGAATTTTTAGTGGTGCACGCAACTTCACGTAAGTGGAGGCTCCATCATAACGTCCCAAGATTCGAGGCCTCAGATAAAATGTCTTAAAAGGAATAATTGAACTCCCATATCACCAAGCTCCATCCCCTTTTTAGAGAGTCCATCATTAAAGAACTCTTTGGTTAAGTGTGCTCATCCCAGAGTACTACTAGGATGGGTGACCAGTCGGGAAGTTTATCCTAGCACATATTTAAGTCTATTTGTGGTTTTTGGGGTCATTTGTCATTCTTGAAACTCTACTAGAGCCTTGGGTAGTGGGGTCAAGTGTTACAATTCTTGTCAAAGCACTCGATAAGCATATACTTTGTAGATTAGCATGTTTTACTTGTAAATGACTAAGCACTCATTATGATACTTAGGCATTACAAACTGGATCCATTAAATTTTAATATAGGTCTCATAGTCATGGTTTCCATCCCATATACTTCCATATGTAGTTTTTATTTCTTATCTACAAAGTTTTTGTCTTGCTAGTTAGATGAACATTGCTAGTTGTCACTTGTTCAAATTGCTCTTTAGGTCATTACTAAATAGGTGAGAATACTTTTTTGGAGAGTGGGAGTCTGAGGAATATTGGGATTAGGACTCAAGCTGAATTGGGTTTGATATTTTCAATTCTATTAGGAGTTAATTCAAGAGGTTTCGATATGTCTCTACATGTACAACATGGATTCATATTTTTGGGTTGAACTAGTCTTTACATTGGACTCCTCATTGCAACAATATTGGGTGCATGCATAAAAGTAAGGACTTGGGGAGGAGGCTACTAAGATAATCCTACCAATCACTTTATTAGTTATTTTATGTGTTATCTGGAAAACCTAAGTGGATAAGGGAAATATATTGAAGGGATACAGGGTCAATGAATTTGCCTCAAGTCAATGTATTGGTTTCTTTATTGTTGGAAAATTAGTAGAGGACATACATATACTCTTACAAGCATGGAAAGGTCATGTGACTTCATCCTAAGGTGAAACTAGCAGTCTATCGCAACACATTGTAGTTTTGGATTGAAAATTTTAGATAAATAAGTACCACATACGATGAAAATTTATGTGACTTGACTATCATAAGGGGTGCAGTAGCAACAAGAAAGGATGAAGCATGTGTCTAATTCCTATTGGGTGATTGTGATAATGTGAATATTATTCCTTGGTCAATTAATTCACATCTTGACTCATTAGATGCTCAAATATATTTCATAACCGTCCTCACCCTCAATTGGATGACTTTGAGCCACGTCATGTTCAATTGATGAAATGGACTTAATTAAATGTCACTTTGAGCTTATTTTGGATGTAGTTAAGTGCATAATTACACTTTTGAAAATGCATTTCCAAATATAAATGAACTCAACATTATCATATGGAATTTAAATTTTTATATAAGTAGAGGAAATTTTTGAACCAGTGCTAAAAATTTCACCTTAACCGTAGTTAAGGATTGTGACATATGAATTTTGCACTATTGTTAAGAAACACAAACTTGAACTAACTTTAACAAGTCACCAATCCATGAGGGATCCTCTAAACCAATGAGAGGGCTCAATGTTAGGATCACGGATCCACCCTCCTTATCCTTGGATCGACTTGTGGTCCATTGTGGACCCTAATCTAACGGTCATCGTGTTGTCTTATACCTTGTGTATAGACAAGTACATCAGCATTTCAACCACTTTTGTGATGGCTGGTATGAGCCATTATCACCCTTTTGATGCAAACTGATAGTCTCACTCACTCTGTTTTTTAGTTCCTCTTTCCTTTCTCCCACTTCTATTATTTTTCATTGCACTCTTGCCATCCCTTCATGGAGTATTTTGGACCTCTAAGCTTGGAGAAGCTTCGATGAGCTCTCTTTCCTTCTCCTTCTACCCTCACACACATCTAATCGTGGCCACAAATTTATGTGTCCAAGGCAGACTAGCCCAACCACTACATTGGCCCCATGATCCTCCCTTCCCCCATTTTCTTTTTCTTCCACTAGTCATAGCCTCTGCAGTAGCCACACAAGCTAGTGAAAATAGGGAGACGACCATGGATGGATTAATATGGGCCTCCCTAGCCAGAAGTAGTAGGGATCACAGATCTATTGTCCGCTGACTATGCCCCAATCATGAGTAGTAAGTAGAAACCCTAGCAAGTGAGTGATGAGTCCAAGCATCTAGGGACAATTGTGTTCTACTCTGCTAAGTGGGGGTAAAAAAGCATAGTTGATCATGTGCAGGTCCACGACATGCCATCTTGGGAAATAAGATCTCGCTTCAAAAGATGGCCTCCCATCCATATTAGGAATGTGCCTAGGTTTAGGTTCCTAGTGGGCCATGCATGGAAGAAGGCCCTAAGAGCCCAGAAAAGGAAGCGGCCACCCAAGATCCCCTTGTTGATAACCCTTTGATCTTGATCCAACCAACCAAAAGTGATGGTTTCAAGGTGAATATTTAAAAAATCATAACTTTATCATACTATTTCCAAATATAGAATTCCAATGTGTCATCATGATCATAAATAGATCTTTTCATTAAAAATACTTTTAGAACCTATACCTACTCATACTTTTACTAGTATCCCAAAATGTAAGCTTTGAAGTGTTCTTAAAATGTTCTATCCTATAAGATGCACGATCTTTGTCTTTTATGATACAAACTTTATCTTATCCTAAGATAAGTAGATTTAACAACTTTGTGCATTAGTAATTGAACTTTATCCATCCTTTCACCCTTAAATGATTCAGCGTGTCTTAATTGGCTTTAAATGGGTTTTTATGCTAAATATCACTTCTTTAATGCTTAATCTTGATTGAATTTGCCCCAAATTCTAATGTTTTTCAAAATCAATAGCTTTTGGTCTATGTAACCAAGATTCAAACATGTTCATGCTAGCACCCTAATTTGACCTAATGTGCTTTGAACCATGAAACATGTCTACTATGAATGCCTTGATGATTGAGTCTCAAACCTTTCTCATATGTGGATCTCTAATTTCCTAGATGACCATGTGGACTCAAAATTAGTAATCTTACATACTTTTTACCCCTAATATCTATGTTGATCATTCTTGTATCCTAATGTGACTACTTGACCTAGTCTAGACATGAAATTTGACTAGTGTTGCATGTTGATATTTGGAACTTTAATCTTGTGCAAATCTCCCACTAATAATCATCAATGTCATATAATACTTTTAAATAAGTAACTTTGTAATCCTTATGATAGAAAATCTAGGAAGAACTCATCCATATTGTAATGATGTAAACCTTTCATGATAATGACTCTAAATTACCTAAATTCACAATGTTGACGACTATGTTGGATATATTACTCAAATCTTATGTTTTAGTCATTTATTATCTTGAAACTCTAATTATATACCCCTAATCTAGTTGTGATGTGTCACTCTAAGTGATAATGAACCCATAATGTACTATATAGCTCGATAATGTCTTTGCATGACCTAGTGTGAGGTATTTAAATCAATATTGAAGGTTTTGATACTTACACCTAGGTGACACATCCAACCACCATGATAATGATTAATGAGGACAAATCTTTTTTATTTTAATGCAATTGTACTTATCTGTAATGGCATGATCTCTTTGATGATTTAATTCCCAGAAGTCTTATCAAGCTTGCTATATATGGTTTTCTAAATCAAGTAGTTAACCTTGTTCTTTAATCAAGGTATGATTTATCCTCCTATCGGTCATCCTAATGGTATTTGAGTTACTTATATTTATGTATGCTTAAACCACATGGTTGTATATACTTGTTTGAGCTACTTGTTCCCTATGATTCTTATTTTTGGATTGCTTGAAATATGTTGAACAAGACATGAAAATAATTAAATTTGTCCATTATGCCAACCTTGTGCACCTACCTATGTTCTAGGGATAAGAACACTAGGTTGGGCATCCTACTTGAGTTTTCAAGCAAGGATGGACCATGTTGATAAAAGGGTTAACTTTTGACTTATTCATATAGTCCCTCGCATTGAAACATGTTTCATTAGTAGTTTTGATTTTAATGACCCTCACAGACCCTTTCTTTGAGGATGTTGGTCAATGGATGTATAATGTTGTTTACTATAATGGAAATTCACCTAAAACTTGTTTGCATGTCAATAAGAAAGTCTTTACTGTGTTGCTTTCCTTTTTTCCATTATATTAAGTTTTGCCAAGCATATATGTTCTCTTGTACCTGCATGTTTATGTCTTTTATAGTGCGCTCAACATAGGTGTAATGATGTGTACCCATTTTGCGATTTTAGGTACCACGTACACATGATACTATTACAATGAGTTTTGCTTCTATTCTTATATTATAATCATCTACTCTTACTCAAACATAATCTAATTCCATGAAAATGGAATTCACATGTTTTGAGATATAGGGACTAAGATCTTATGTCATGTACTAGTTTAGTTTCTTTTTATATGTATTGTTGCCTCTTACCTTATTCTTATATTATTTTTATTGTGGTTTTATTCATGCATATGGTATGCGATATATTCTAGGGATGGATGCCTGAGTCCTCTTACCTTTGGTTGTTTATCCATTAGAAGTGAGGAATGGTTCCTTGGTAAATGGTATCAGAGCAATCATGTATCCTCTATGCATGTTTAATAACCCAATTCAACATAATTTATAGAATCTTCTATCATCTCATATTTTCTTTAAGGACTACCTAAGGCCACCCTTAGATTATGATTAGTTAGTTTCTTATCTCCTCATGTGATCTCTCTCATGAAAATTGATCACATGATCTCTCGATTATGGCTAGCTTATGTATGGGGAAAACTAAAATTTGAATGAATTGGTAAAATTTGATTAAAATATTGATGTCATGATCTAACCTTAATTTGAAAACTTGATTATGAATAATGAAGGTACTTTTGAGTTTAAGTACTCTTGTATAAACCCACAGATCATTCCAACTCAACTTTACTTAGTATAGACTATATGCTTCCTATGTTTAAGGCAAAATGATAATAATAATTATAAGATTAAATAAGGAGGATTCATACTGTATACCTCATTGTTTATGATGTTCCTATATGATTAAGTCTATCAGCTAAATTTTTTATCAAACCTCAAATATGACCAAACAGACCTTTACCCATTTTGACATGTACCATGATCATGTTTGAGATGGCTATGCTTTAGAACTTTCAAAATCACAATGAAAGACTTTGACATAAGAGGCATTTTTCCTTTTTGATTATTATAACTATTTGTAAACCCAATTTTGGATAATTCTCCAACTGTTGGAGTGTCCAAATTGACTTCTTGTTTTCCAGAATATACCCTTATCTTGTCGATTCAAAATTCATTGTTCAAAAAAAAATCTCATAACATAATAGTTTTGAAAACATATAACCATGAAAACTAAATAAGCACCTCTGTAGAGGCGTGAGCTAAAAATTGGGTCATCAATCCATTTTGGATGGCAAACCCCAAAGACCAAAAGACAAAATCTAAAGATGTTGATGATGGCATCATAACGTTTCTATTGATGATATTATTAATTTGTCGTAAGAGGGAGACTGAATGATTAGCTAACAATCAAAATATATCAAAAGAAAATGGAAGAAAAAGGTAGTGAATTGCTTCACATGCAACACCATGATTACGAACTTTCTATGTAACCGCATCAAAAGCTGCTTGTCCAGCCTTAAAGTTATTTGGAATGTTAACGGTCAATAGAGAAACCCCAGTAAGATCAACACAAGTGTGTTTTCCATTAGTCCAATCATATAGTAGAATTTTAGGAGGTCTCTGAGCATAGAAATCAAACATTGGTAAAGGAAGGAAATGCAATTACGACTTTGATCTTGCAAAATCTTAAACGTGTTTTCCCTATTATGTGATTAACCTTTGATCTTGTGACCTTGTGAAATACTATTTTACCATTAATACTATCCCTATTTTTATATGTTTGATGTTTCATGACTAATGAGGACTAGTTTGCAAGATTAGGGTGGTAATTAAATTATGACTCTCCTACCTAGGTCACATATCGATAATGACTATCTCTAAATTCTCATCTTGTTGATTATTTGGAGTTTGGAAAGGTAATCCATTCTTATCAGTTTAGATTTCTTGACCTAAGTCCCTAATAGGTTGATTTATGATGATGTTGATACTCGATTTGATGATGAACGTGGAATATGACAATGTTGACTATAGCTTGTGGTTGACTTCTTGAAAAGTCCTAGGTCTAGATCATTCATCAACCTTGATACTATGACAATAAAATCAATGATGGATATCACAATATGTTTCTCAACTGTTGCTCAATTATTACATATGGATGAATGATCACCTTTCTAAATAGGAATATAAACCCTAGCTTAAAAATATATGATCCTATCACGTTGATGACCAAGATTTAACTCTCAATATTGATTTATGAAATCTTGACTCATGATTATTGATCTTGATATTGATTCATCTCATGTGATCACCCTATTTGGATCTCAAGATCACCCTCAATATATGTTTGATTCCTAACATGTTCCCACATCTAGAAAAAACTTAAATAATGACATATTGATCTCTTGATTAATGAATCAGGGATAAGTGCTCTCATGTGGACTACGGTGAGACCTTCCATAGGTACTGATATGGAAACCATGATATTTAAATATGAATTTTGTCTCTAATTATTTAAATATGAAATATGAATCATGGATGTATAACCCCACCTAGGACAATGTAGAATCTAGAACCCTAAATTTTGGGAATGAAATTCATGCCTTACTCGTGAACCAAAGAGATCTATTTTTTTGACCTAAAATGTGATCCTTACCATTTGACATCTATAGGATAATCTCTTCAAATTTGTGGCTCATGTGAGGACCTTCCCAATTTGTTGATCAATGTGACTATGCTTTGATTTTAATGCATGATTTCTCAATTTTGAAATAGTTTTATATTGAAAGAATAACAAGTTGATTGTGAATATGAAGTCACAATATCAAAGGGAATATTGTATTGGAGATAGAATTTCTTTTGATGTGGGGAGTATGTGATAACTTTGATTTTCTCTATCATTCAATTAGTTCACATATTGACTTATCATATGCTCAAATATATTCCATAACCTTCCTCAACTTTGATTGGATAACTTTGAGTCACATCATGCTCAATGGATGAAATGGACTTTGATTAAATTTCACTTTGTGCTTATTTTGACTATAGTTAAGTGCATAATTATACTTTTGATCTAAAATTGAGTGCCATCAATATTATCATCTAGGGTCCAAAATTTTAGTATAATAAGAAGAGGAATTTTTAAACCAATAGTAAATTTCACCTCAATTGGAGTTATAGATTAGGAGATATGAATTTTGCAATATTCTCAAATAAACACAGATTTAAACTAACTTAAGCAAGTCAACAATCCTTAAGAGCTCCTCTGGACCAATGATAAGGATTGATCTTAAGTCCACAGATCCGCTCTCATTTACCTTGGAATGACTTTTGGCCCATTATGAATCCTAATCTTACAACACTCATGTTGTCTTCTACATTGTGTCTAGTCAAGTACAACAGCCTTGCAACCACTTCTACAATATCCAATATGGGCCATTCCCACCCCATTGACGCCATTTGATAGTCCTATTCACTCTACTTTTCTTCCCTTTTTTCTCTCCCACATATTACATTTTCTAGTCCTATTCACTCTATTTTTCTTCCCTCTTTTTGTTCTTCCACATATTACATGTCATGCACTCTTTCCTGTCCTCCATAGAGATTTCGGACCTCCAAGCTTGGAGCAACTCCAGTGAGATATTCGCCCTTCTCCAGACTACCCTTGCACCCATCTAAGCTTGGGGGAAGGTTTTCGTGTCCAAGAAGGACATAACCATACAACTCACTTGACCCCATGATCCTCCATTCCCTCCTTTTTCCTCTACCAGTCGCAGCCCTCTGGGAAGCCACCATTTCTGTACAGGCTGGCACAGGCTAGGAGATGACCATGGAGATTTGGGTCTCCCTATCCAGAAACATCTAGGATCATAGATCTATCATCCACTCACTACACCTTGATCATGAGAAATAAGTATAAATCTATGGTGGTGAATGATGATTCAAAGCGGCGAGGGGTGACCGCATGCTGCTCTACTAAAATAGGGACAAGTAGGCACCATTGATCTTGGACGGGTCAATAATGGACCAGCTTGGGAAATTGCTAGATCTCGCTTCACTAGATGTCCCTCTGCCCACAATGGGTGTGTGCCTAGGTCGGGGTACATGGTAGGTCGTGCATGAACAAAGGCCCTAATGACCTAGCAAAGGAAGCAGCTTCCCAATAGCCCCTTGCTACTAGCCCTCGAATCTTGATCCAACCATCCAAAAGTGATGGTTTCAAGGATAATCTTTGAAAATCCATAACTTTATCATACTAGCTAAAAAAATATACTTCCAATATGTTATTATGGTCAAACAGATGATATCTTTTCATTAAAGATACTTACATAACCTAGACTCTACTTGTACTTCAATTGATATCCAAAAATTCAAGCTTTCAAAGTCTTCTTGAGATATTTTATCCTATTGGATGCATGATCTTGATCTCTTAAGATACAAAACTTGATGTTAGCCTACAATCAGTAGCTTGAACATCTTTATGCGTCAAGATTTAAACTTTATCCATCCTTGCACTATTAAATGATCTAATGTGGCTTAAATGACCTTAAATGGGTTTTGATGCTAAAGGTCACTTCTTTAATGCTCAATCTTGATTGAGTGTGCCCCAAATCCTTATTCTTGGTCCAAAATAGTAGCTTTTTATGTATATTGTACCAAGATTTGAACTTGTTCGTGATAGCACCCTATTTTCACTTAATGATGTGCTTTGAACCATGTAACATGATTAATATAGATACATTGATAATTGAGTCTCAACCCTTGCTCACATGTGGGTCTCTTTTATCCAAAATGACCATGTGGATGAAAAATTAGTAATCCTACATGTTTTGTACTCCTTAATTCTATATTGATCATTCTTGTACCCTAATATGACTACTTGATCTAATTTAGACATGAATGTGACCTATGTTTCATGTTGATATTTGGAGATTTAATTGTGTGCAAATCTCCCCCTAACAATCATCCATTTCAAGTAATACTTTCAAATCAGTAATTTTGTGATTCTTATGACACCAAATCCAGGTAGAACTAATCCATACTCTAATTATGTTAACCTGGCATGATAATCACTTTAAATGACTTGAACTCACAATGTTGATGATTATGTTGGTTACCTTGAACAAATATTATGTTTTAGTCATCTAGGATCTTGAAAGTCTAATCATTTACCCCTAATTGTGGCAACCTTCCATGCTAAGTGAGATTACTCAAAACCAAAATAGTGATCAAATGCTAATGAATCACATTACCAAAATGGTACAGAACTAAAACTAAATAAAATTCCAACATTCCATAAGAAACATCTGCACAAGGATTGAACTGCATTATATATCCATACGAGGTATTTTTATGTAAGTTCCATGGCCTAGGAACAACATGTATAGAAAATATGTCAGAATACTTACATCATTTACATTGTTGAAGGCATACAAGCAAAATCTTGAGTCAATATACATGATATACAAAACTCCCCAGCTGGACCTGAGAGTACATGGATGACTCTAGTGCTCTATACTAACCACACCAACCTTTTGAGACTGTTGATCTCCAAATTACATCTCCTCATCACACTACATCTGACAGCTCGACCGATCACTTAAAAAGATGTTGTAACCCACGAGGTGAGACCCATGTCCCAACAACAAATGTAACTCCAAATACATATATTGCTTACCACGGTTATGTAATTCTATTAAGTTATTAAATCTGATAGTATTACAGAGTTGAAATACTATATAACTTACATAAATATTAGGCATATATATAGTCATAGGTAAAATTGATTTCTCTTACTTATAAATCACCCACAAATTAGAAGTAATAAGGCAGGAATCATCATCCAATGTGATTCCCCAAGAATTACATATTTTATTAAGCCATGGGTAGTTTAAGGCATACCACTCAAACTACTAGATGGCCACTATAAAGTCAGTTCAGCCCCGTGCAAGATCTAGGATGTCTAGAATTCTAAGATCTTTTTCTCTCGGTCAGTATGAGTATCAACTGTAGTGGCTCATCGGCCCAACTACTATACAACCTACTATGTCCTGGGTACATAGACCAAGGCACTAGAAACCAGGGTATAAACCTTCAAATTTGAGTTATGACCATATTCGCTCTCAATCACTTCTACATCCGAGACACATCCTTAACCTCTCTCCAAACCTTGGGATCAAGGTGATAGGGATATACCCTCCGTGTACCCACATATACTCAGTTGTATATGACTCTGAGCTCCTTTCAGGTTACTCATTTCACTATCCAATAAATTCTGACATTGGAATAATTTTACGAACTCAGGGCACTACATGAGTAAGGTTACACTTGATTACTTTGATCAATTTAAACATGTTTTACAGCATCAATCATGTTACATACAAGCTCCTAAATAATCTTTGTAAAAGTAAATTGTAGATTGTAACTTTAAAAGATATAAATTTATGAAACATGTTTCTTGTTAGTCCATCATGGTATATTGATCCACCATTATCCATTAAGAGGACTAAACCTCCAACTAGGACACAAAAAAGTCCAAAAAGCCATTCATATAAAATAGTAATAACGTCATGTAGATCTCCAAAATTTTACAGGGAGTCTAATAAGTCACAGACAAGATATTATCCAAAATTTTAGCTTAAATGTCCATCGCACATAAAAGTTATGGAATTTCTAAGAACTAGGAATTTATATGTCTGAATCCAAACCTTGATGAGCTAGTTTTAGTGCTATGTTTTTGTCCAATTATCATATCAGCAACATAATAGTATATAAAATATTATAATCATCATAGGTCAAACATTATATAGGAAAGTCTATTGTGTGGGTCGGATTTCTAAGCATTAGGTATTAAAACCAACACCAGTATAACATTTATAGGAGTCATTACACCTATATTTCAAATTTAAGACCTTGCATGTTCAAAAAAAGCTCATTTTATAGATTAAAAATGTTCATAAGGTCTAAGGAAGGCTTAAGAACTCATACTATCATCATTTTCATGTCAAATAGTACACAAAAGGCTATCTTGTCCCATATTATGAGCTTTAAAGTAAGATTAATGACATGCATGTAAATAGTAGGAAAGAAATGTATTTGGGGTTATATAACTCGTCTGGTAGGAGAGAAGAAGTCTAAAATCCAAGGTAAAAACTCATGAAATCAGCACTCTAATGTCAAGCTCAACCTACTAAAGCTCCAAGAACGTCTCCTTTTTCCACGAACAGGGTGGAACTAGTGCAAGGAAGAAGAAAAAGAGAGTTCTCAACCCACATGTATAGGGTTACAGTAAGAAAATCAAGAATCTCGACCATAGGAAGGAGGCTGAAGAACAGCAAGGAAAATGAGTAAAAGAGTAAGAATGTTACATGAAATAAATAAGGAAACAATCAATGGCTTGAGGTTAGTCCAAGGAACCTTGATTCTCACACATGCATCGACAGAAAGCTTGTAATCACCAGCCTTGATGGGATCCCATCAACATTTAGTCTCCCAAAAATTTTGTTCGGCACCTTTGGTCTCTAGTGAAAATCTGCCAAACAAAATTAAAGGAGACGATGGAAAGGGGTATTTATAGGTGGGTGGAGGTTTGGTGTTGTTCAAAATTTCAAGCAGATACCAAAAATCCAAATCCAGATGCTCACTAAGAATCTAAGTGGTCCCCAAAAATCTAAGTGGTCACTCAGAATTCGAGTATAATAATCACATATGTAGGTAATAAGAACATAATTAGCTGAATAATGTACTAATGGGCCACTAATGATCCATATGACATATCTCATAAAAAGAAATTCCAAAAGTGAAATCTAAATTAAAAATCATGTTCCTTGGGTCCCAATTGCCTTGGGAGTCAAGTTTCACATTATTCACATAATAATAATTAATTTAAATTCATTTTCGAAAGAGAAGATCTAAGGTTTTCCCAAAATATAAAATAAAATAATAAATGACTCCAAAGGAGGAAAATAATCTTGGATTCATAATCTACATAATAATTTTATCCTTTGGGTGAATTTTCATCAAATTTGGAGAAAGTTTGCTTAAAAGGTGAAATTAGGAGAGAAAAGTATTTAGAACCTTCAAAATATTATATAAATGCTCAAACAACTCCAATATGTAAAATTCATCACAAATTTGTATCCAACACATTAATTATGACTTGTGGGTGAATTCTCATAAAATTTGTAGAATCCTAATGTCATTAATGTAGGAGGAAAGAGAAAACAAGATTTGATTTATTTAACCTGTTAAAATTTCCAAAAGGCAAAACTAAGTGCATAATTAGAATCTACATGACTTAATTGGATTTTGTGTCAAATTTTATATTAATTGGATAAAAGTTGGACCCCCAATTGCTGAGAAAGAGAAAAGGAAATAATGTCAATGATTCACTTTATTTTGATTTCGATTTATATAAGTTTTGATTGTCACGCAAGTTCTTTTAGCTTGTCTTATATCAGTTCTATTTTGGGCCGTTGGATCTAAATCCCACGATATCTAGGTTTTCTCTTACATGTGTCTTTTTTCTCCGCTCGCGAACGGGAAGGGCAGGGAGTTCTCGATTCTTTCTTGTGATCTCTCTCTCAAATCTCCACCTTCCTCCAAGGTTTTTTTGGATTTGATCTCGTGAGATGATTCTTCACCACATGACCCTATAAATATTAGGATATCTGGTCCTCCATGCTCTGGTGAGTTGCCGCCTTTGACTTTCTATGTTTATCCCCTTGTTCTGCTCTGTTTCCACCTTCGTATCCTTCTTATTCCCTCAGACTTCTAGGGAGTACTTCCTCAACCTCCAACGAGACCTCAAGTTTTGGTTCTTGGCATTGGTTGTTCCGTATTTGGCCCTGAGAATGATTCCCTTACTTCAAACACCTACATCGAGGAACCTGTGTTGGGAGTGGGGTTTCCGACCCTAGAGAACGCTCACAGATGACTTAGAGCATTTCCCTGAGCGGACTTGAAGGTATTTTTCTCATCAATTGTGCTATTTTCTAAGTATACGGTTTTTCCCCAAATTTGGGTGTGAGTTGCCTCTGCCTAGCCGCGACCATGGCACAACTTGGGTAGAAGATGACTTATACGTCATTTACTCATTTGCCCCTTCATTTCATGTTTGTTTTGTATTTCACACCGAGGGCAACATCGACTTTTCAGGTTTTACTTGTACTCGCTAGGCTAAACAAGGGCTTAGGCCATTGGCTGGGCACAATTGGTCCACCTCAGATTGAATTTTCTTGTTTTGGATTATTCTTGCACACGTGGAAATTCTGCTATTTTCTGATTGGTTGATATTTAAAAATTCATATCTAATTATTTATAGTCTAGAAAAATAAAATATTTTTTTTGAAATAAAAAAAAATTCGATCTTTCTAATGGTGCTGGTTTTGTTGCAGAAAACTAATGTTGTAAATATATGATCTCAATGAATTTACCTAAATATATAATAACTTGTAAAATTCATAACTAATAATTTATAAGTCAGAAAAATATAATAAAATATGTTTTGGACTCAGAAAAAGGTAATCTAAAACATGGCATTGTTTTAATAACCTAATTCACACATTAATAAAAAGGTGGTTTTTAGGGTTTGAATAATCAATGTGAAATTAACCTAAAATCTGCTTATATGTTCATTAGGTTCTTTGGAGGACTAGACTTGGATCTAGAGGTGACTTGGATTTGTATAGACTCTGAAGAGAGGTATTTTGTATCCCCTATTCCTGTATGTTGAGAAATTCACCTATCTTATCATTCTTTTGACTTTGACCTACACATATATGTTGTATCCCCTATTCATGTATGTTGAGAAATTCACCTATCTTATCATTCTTATGACTTTGACCTACACATATGTCTATTCTCTTGATATCATGGTTCATATGAACTATATTTCTTGTTGTGGAATTGGATATTCTCTTGATATCTATCTTGTGCCTTGGTGCATGTTGGTCTTATATAATGATATGTGACCACTTTGAAGTGGATGTTTATATGTTTGTCTTGTCCATTGTGTGATGGCAACATTGTATAATTTTGACCATACTTTTCTACTTGCCTATACATTTTACATGCTATGTGATTCAGTAGCACTAGAGTAGTGTAAATTACATTGGTTTTTGGGGCATTATTTCCCTATTATTTATTGAGGAGAGTGGCAGTATCCCATTCTCTATACCCAAGTTTGGCAGTATTCCATTCTCAATTTTATATATTTGGGAGATTGGTAGTATTCCTTTCTCTATCAAGTTTCAAGTTTATGAGAGTTGGTCGCCTTTGTATTTATATTTTTCTAGGATTATGTTTATCTCACATGCATGTAGGTTTCGATGACGATTGTAGGGTGTGTTCCCTACTTTCTCTATTGCCAGTATTGCACAATCTTTATTATTTTGTTTATGAAAAGTATCTTCTTTTATTATGTGATGATGATTCCTATATTTTATGCCCTTGTGGGTATTCCTTATCTCTTGCATGGGAAGTATTTATTATTGATGTCCTTTGGTCAATATATTGCTCAATTTTTCTTGAGTATGCACATACCAACTTTTTGCTGATGTTTCTCTTTCTTCTCTTCTTTTGTGGGGTATGCTTCCAACCCTAGGTTAGATCAAAGAGAGGTGAAATTTGACATCAACCTTTATAGCTGAGCTTTTGGGAGACTTGAAGAGGTGGTTAGATGACCCTCGGCTTGATCTTTGGCTTATATGTTTAGTTTTCCTTTTTGGGCACCCATGTGTGGTAAAGTGATGTATAATGTTATCAAGCTTTGTAATAGTTGGATAAATATTTCTTTTCCACTACTACTCATTGTGTAATGATACGTACATGTTGAATGAATTGGTCTCCATCCCATAGGTGAATTTTTTTATGTGATGTTTGGTTCAAGGGATGTTGCTTTTTTATTTCTATGAGGGAGTGGTTCCCCTCTGGGATCTCACTCCTTAAAACATGGTACCAGAGCCACTAGTAGTCAGTTATCTGACTATTTCAATCTCATCACCCTTAGGATGTTTACCTTTTTCCATAGGTTGCTTATACCTAGTATCCTTACCTTGTGCAGGAAAAAACCCTAATGGTGGGAGATAACTCAACTGTTGACATCTAGTACGGTTACGAGACAACCCAAACCCTATTTTGGTCTGGGGACCTTATCTTATGTTAGTATGGGTGTAGTCATCTCTCTAGAGAAAGAGTTACCTATGTTTTGACAACTTTTTACCACTACCATGATAAGAAAGATTAAAGACCCGTATGTACCTAAAAAGCCTAAGGAGTTCTCAATCCTGGAGTTCATGAAGATGCAACCACCCTCCTTCAAGGGTGAAGGTGAAATAGATATGGTCGATAAAGGTGATGATTTGGTGTTAGACATAGAGAGGACTTTTGATGGTATGGCATGTCCTCCACACCAGAAGGTTAGGTTTGCTTCATATGTCTTGGAAGGACCAGCAAGAGTTTGGTGGAATAGAATTGCAATGACTAGACACATATCAACCATGTCTTGGGTGGAGTTTTTGGCTCTCTTCCATGGGAAGTACATCTGTACTGCTGCTTTGAAGAAAAAGGAAGCTGAGTTCTATATTTTGAAGCAAGGTTCCATGTCATTTTCTTCTTATGTACAAAGATTTTTGTTTCTTGAGAGATATGCTTTTGGACTTAGTGAAGAACGTAGAACTGACCTATATCTGCAAGGACTCCACTACAACATGGGTCATGCTCTTATCCCACAACTTCCTTTGACCTTTCAGAAGATGGTTGATAAAGCTTTGGCTATAGAATCTTACCCAGGGTTTCAACCTAGGGAGTTTGATAAAAAGAGGAAGTCATCTGGTAATGAACAAAAAAGCGACAATTGTGCTAAGTGAAATAGACCCCATCCTCCTGGGAAGTGTCCTCATGATAGATATCAACAAGGTTCTTCAGTGATATGTCATTATTGCAATGAACCTGGACACATCCGACATGATTTCCCTAAGTGTCGTAATGGTCAAGCTCCAGTGCAGCAACAACAAGCACCTCCTCAAAATCAAGGAAACAATAATGGTAAGAATAATAGAGGAAGACTTGTGGAAAGAAAAGCTAGAAGAGTTATTGCTTTGGATGGTGAATAAGTTAATGATAGCGTATTTGGAAAAGGAAAATAGAGTACGCTATAAAAAATTAATAAGTCAACTGAATATTCGAGAGCAAAAAACTCGTTAATTTCATTACAACAACAAGTTAACCCATAGTTCCTTAGATTAGTCTTTATAAGTTATGTTTCCTTTTTGCATGTTGCTTATATAGTAGGATGTAAAACATTTAGTTAAACCTTTTGTATCTGAAGTTTAGTTTGATATAATAAAATGAACCCTATTAAGGGGTGGTGGATAAGTTTGCTTATGGATGTTTTGATTTTTAGGACAAAATCCCTTTAAGGGGTGGTGTGCTGTAACATACCAGAACTAGAACCCTACCTTAACAGTTTGACCCCTTTGACTTAGCCAAACAAGGATAAGCTAGTACATGTAAATAAGCCAAAAATGAAATATAAAATGTGTCACAAGAAGTGTAACATAATAAATTGAGTACAATAATCACATACGGAGGTAATAAGAACATAATTGGTTGAATGATGTACAAATGGGCCACTAATGGACCATATGACATATCTCATAAAATAGAAATCTCAAAAGTGAAATCTAAGTTAAAAATTGTGTTCCTTGGGTCCCAATTGCCTTGGGAGTCAAGTTTCACATTATTCACATAATAATGATTAATTTAAATTCATTTTGGAAAGAGAAGATCTAAGTTTTTCCCAAAATATCAAATAAAATAATAAATGAATCCAAAAGAGGAAAATAATGTTGGATTCGTAATCTACATAATTGTTATAGCCTTTGGGTGAATTTTCATTCAATTTGGAGAAAGTTTGCTTAAAAGGTGAAATCAGGAGAGATAAAGAGTGTAGAACCTTCAAAATATTAAATCAATGCTCAAACACTCCAATATGTAAAATTGATGGCAAATTCGTATCCAACACATTAATTATGACTTGTGGGTGAAGTCTCATAAAATTTGGAGAATCCTAATGTCATTAATGTAGGAGGAAAGAGAAAATAAGATTTGATTTATTTAACCCATTAAAAGTTTTCAAAAGGCAAAACTAAGTGCATAATCGGAATATACATGCCTTAATTAGCTTCTGTGTCAAATTTTATATTAATTGGATAAAAGTTGGACCTCTAATTGCTGAGAAAGAGAAAAGGAAATAATGTCAATGATTCACTTTATTTTGATTCCGATTTGTAAAAGGTTTGATTGTCACAAGTTCTTTTAGCTTGCCTTATATTGGGTCTATTTTGGGTTGTTGGATCTAAATCCCATGGTATCTTGGTTCTCTCCTACATGCACCTTTTTTTCTCCACTAACAAACAGAAAGGGCAGTGAGTGCCTGATTCTTTCTCGCAATCTCTCTCTCAAATCTCCACCTTCCTCCAAGGATTTTTTCAAATTTGACTTCGTGAGATGATTCCTCACCACATGACCCTATAAATATTAGGGTATCATGTCCTCCATGCTCTAGTGAGTTGCCGCCTCTGACTTTCTATGTTTCTCCCCCTATTCTACTCTATTTTCACCTTTGTATCCTCCTTGTTCCCTCAAACTAATAGGGAGTACTTCCTCAACCTCTAACGGGACTTCTAGTTCTGGTTCTTGGCATTGGTTGCACCTTGTTTGGCCTCGAGTATGATTCCCTTACTTCAAACACATGCGCTAAGGAACCTGTGTTGGGAGTGGGGTTTCTGACCCTAGCAAAAGCTCAGAGATGACTCAGAACCTTTCCCTAAGTGGACTTGAAGGTATTTTGATCATCAATTGTGCTATTTTCTAAGTATACAACTTTTCCCCAAATCTGGGTGTGAGTTGCCTCTGCCCAGCTACGACCATGGCACGACTTGGGTAGAAGATGACTTATAATTCATTTACTTGTTTGCCCCTTTGTTTCCTATTTGTTTCATTTTTCACACCAAGGGCAACATTGACTTTTCAGGTTTTGTTTATACTCTCCAGGCTGAACGAGGGCTTAGACTACTTCACTGGGCATGATTGGGCCACCTCAAATTGAATTTTCTTTTTTTGGATAATTCTTACAAACGTGGAAATTCTGTTGTTTTCAGATTGGTTGATATTGAAAAATTCATATCTAATTATTTATAGTCCAATAAAATAAAATATGTTTCAAAATAGAAAAATACAATATTTCTGGTGGTGCAGGTTTTGTTGCTGATAATGTTGTAAATATATGATTTTAATGAATTTACCTAAATATATAATAACTTGTAAAATTCTTAACTAATAATTTATAAGTCAGAAAAATATACTAAAATATATTTTGGACTCAGAAAAAGGTAATCTAAAACATGACATGGTTTTAATAACCTAATTCACACATTAATCAAAAGTTAGTTTTTAGGGTTTGAATAATCAATGTGAAATTGACCTAAATTCTACTTATATGTTCAATAGGTTCTTTGGAGGCCTAAACTTGGATCTTGAGGTGACTTGGGATTGTATAGACTCTGAAGAGAGGTATGTTGTATCCCCTATTCCTCTATGTTGAGAAATTCACCTATCTTATCATTCTTTTGACTTTGACCTACACATATATCTATTCTCTTGATATCATGGCTAATGTGAATTATCTTGCTTTTTGTGGACTTGGATATTATCTTGATATCTATCTTGTACCTTGGTGCATGTTGGTCTTATATAATGGTATGTGCCCACTCTGAAGTGGATGTTTATATGTTTGTGTTGTCCATTGAGTGATGGCAACATTGTATAATTCTGACCATGCTTTTCTACTTGCCTCTATATTTTACATGATATGTGATTCAGTAGCACTAGAGTAGTGTAAATTACATTGGTTTTTGGGGCATTATTTCCCTATTATTTATTGAGGAGAGTGGCACTATCCCATTCTCTATACCCAAGTTTGGCAGTATTCTATTCTCAATTTGATATATTTGGGAGATTGACAGTATTCATTTCTCTATCAGGTTTCAAGTTTATGAGAGTTGGCCGCCTTTGTATTTATATTGTTCTAGAGTTATGTTTATCTCACATGCATGCAGGTTTTGATGATGATTGTGGGGTGTGTGCCCTACTTTCTTTATGTGCCAGTATTGCACAATATTTATTGTTTCATTTATGGCAAGTATCTTCTTTTATTATGTGATGATGATTCCTATGTTTTATGCCCTTGTGGGTGATCCTTATATCTTGCATGGGAAGCATTTATTCTTGATGTTATTTGGTCAATGTATTGCTCAATTTTTATTGGGGTATGCACATACCATCTTTTTGTTGATGTTTCTCTTTCTTCTCTTCTTTTGTGGGGTATGCTTCCAACCCCAGGTTAGATCAAAGAGAGGTGAACTTCAACATAAACCTTTTTAGTTGAGCTTTTGGATACTTGAAGAGGTGGTTAGATGACCCTCAACTTGATCTTTGGCTTATATGTTTAGTTTTCCTTTTTGGGCACCCATGTGTGGTGAAGTTATGTATAATGTTATCAAGTTTTTTAATAGTTTGATAAATATTTCTTTTCCGCTGCTACTCATCTGTAATGATACATACATGTTGAATGAATTGGTCTCCATCCCTTTGGCCAAAAATTTTATGTGATGTTTGGTTCAAGGGATATTGTCTTTTTATTTCTAGTAGGGAGTGGTTCCCCTCTGGGATCTCACTCCTTACAAGCAGTACATGAGATATAGTTGAGTAGATTTATAATATGACCCTTAGAATAAGACAACCACCACAATAGGTATACAGAAAAAAGTAGAGCACCTTAGTTGTTAGAGAAACATAAACTAACATAGAAAATTAGAATGAATATTAGCAAAAAACCTAAAATCCTTTGAATAAATGTCATTGTAATCACATTTGATGATTCGGATTGGATATCGAAAACAACTGCGAACATGATGAAGCTTAGACAAAAAATCCAAAATTATACCAAATTAATAATATAATGAGGAATAATCATCACCATATAAGTGGAACGAGTTGAGGTGTCTAAGAAAGGATGTTTAATGGAGGTCATAACTACTTCAAATCCACTTAGGTGGTGGTGGATTTCCCTCACTTCACACACCAACCTGGCAAATGTGACTTCTATTTCTTGGGATAAGCCTAATCTTGAATAAAATCACTAACCAATTTAAAAGAAAAAAGAAGAAGATTCATATGTATAATCACCTTTGATAGAGAGAGAATAAATTATAATATATTAATACTAAAGAAAAAGTCTCACTCACCCCAAAACTTATCCAGAAAAAGAGAGGGTAAAAGAAAAACATCATACCACTTATTGATCACTTATTTGCTCAAAAAAGTTCACCTAACCATATATTTGACATGTATGCCCTATATATGAATAATCAATTGAAAATAAATGTTGATGATTATATAAAAGCAATATATTCCCCTTATGAATGTGGAGTTACCTTTTGAAAATATAAGTAGATAAAAATGTGTGACATTTAGAATAAGCTCAACATTAGATCCATATTATTAGGAATTTTAGGTAAAAAAGAATTAGATTGCAATGGACTAAGATGTGATTAATAATATGTTCATTAGGATAAATATTTTAAACTAATTATTTTTTAATATGTATCTTTTAACTAAATATGACCTAGATATCACATTGAAGCAAAGCCCTACCCAACCCAAAATTGGATAACATGAAAATATCTAAATTCTTTACTAAAAAAGAATTAGATATGAATTAGTGACAACAATGTTAAGTAAAATCTGATAAAATATTAAGCTTGACCTTAATAACTATAATTTGACCAATTAATTTTTGGTTTAATTTTTTTTATAAAAAGTGTTGATGCCTTTTAATCGCATACATTCATACCACAACAAGATATCAGAATCCTTACATGAACTCATAATCACTAAGGGTTGACCTCGATAGAAAAATACATTGTAACTCCATAGGGTAGTACTAGTATTGGTTGGTCACCCTGATTAGTGCATATGCTAGAGGAAGGAGAAACATAATTGTGTGATTCAGTTGACGATGAAACTTGAGAAAATAAAAGTGGTATGGTTGAGAGTTTATGGATAAGAACCTAGTAAGAAATTGGTTTTTGTATAGGATTTTTGGGATGAAATCTCTTTAAATGGTGGGAGTTTTGTAACATACCAAACTTCAAGTAATAAATTTATTTTGATATATAATCACAATTTATTTTTAACTTGATCATATTTGCAACTTAATCCTTCATTTGAAGTCTTGTATGATTATTTTGATCAATAAAAATGTTACGTGATAAGTCTTTATTTAAATTTCTTGTGTTTAAATGAATTCACTCACATCTATTTGAAAATATTTAAAACTCTAGTCCCTCAAATTTTATTCCAAGAAGAAAATTGATATTGAGTATCAAAAATCAAATGGACTGTGAAAATATATTTTGATTTGACTATGATTATATACTTCTCTTGAATTTATAACAAATAGATCTGGAACAAATATTATACAATGTTTATGAATATATATATGAATTATTGGATAATTAGTTAGAAAAACATTAATGCCTAGTTAAGAGCATTAGAGTCGGTATTATAATAGGGATTAAATAACTGGAGAATATTCCATAACATATAGACCTAAGTTCTAGGAGTTAGAAAAATTAGAAGTATCAAGTAAGAAGTTAGTAATAGTTATATTAGACTTAATTATATGATTAATTGAGAGGAAAAACGTATCTTACTCCTCCTTTGGTCAGACACCCATCCACCGGTGACGTACACAAATGGCAATGTTGTTCTCCAGAACCAAGTCATCTCAGGTTGTGAAATTCATTTGGACCCCTCTCCTCATCGAAACCCTAGAGGTCCGCTCACCTGCATAACCCCTACACAATCGGTAGCCACGAGGGAAAGCACACACATGACCTACAGACCCACATAATCCCAATCCTATCCAACACATAGATACAATATGCACCACATTTAAACCAACCTACCACCACTTCATGACTCCACCTTCACTATAAACCTCAACCACCCTTGATTCCCTTGCCAATCAATCAACACAAAAAAGTGATAAGAATCATTCCTAAGTTTCAAATAAGAACACAAACAACAATGATCACAAATCTGGCAAGGAGAGTTGAGGATACCGGTCTAAAAATCATATTTGAGAGTGCACATGCCACCTCCACCAGAACCCTACCTTCAGTCTCATTGGTCAATGGATCTGTCTCCCACCTTCTTGTGGTTTCCCCTATCACCTTCAACCTTTTAATCACTACTGAAGAGAATGAGGACTCGCTTCATTTGACCCTGCTTCTTTCTCGTCGACAAGCACCAACTTAACCTAGCCACCAAAGATCATGAAATCTTCCATGGCATGAACAAGATGCCTAAAACCCTCCCCCTCATCTCCTCGCACCATCATCAACATAAAGAACCCAAGCACCACTCATATGTGCAAGTACCAAATCATGAAAATAATAAGAAGTGAATGAGTGAAGAAAGTTTGAAAGAAATTCAGTCTTGGAGTATCACCCATTCTTCAACACTAGTTAATCTGCCTTCCTCACCTGGACTTGGCACTGACAACACCATCACCGCAAATGGAAGCAAAAGTTGCAGTAGGTTTATGATGGGTCAAAAGGAATTTCCTTCACCTTCTGGAACCACGGTCGAATCTTCAACTAGGTCTAGATGTGTATCAAAGTACCCATCCTCCAACTAGTCTATCAAGACTCAACCAAAAACACCAATGGTTGAAACCAAAAATTTGGCAATAGGTAGGTAATTAGTTTTATTATTGCTCTTAATTTTGAAATAAATCATCTAAGAAGGATATATAAGATTATAACAAGAACAATAGTGTGTAACTAAGTCAATTGATTATTTATCTAAATGATTTTTTTTTAAATACACATATAATTGTGAAAATCACTAATTAAGTTGGTCCAACTTATGCATTCTTTGAATTAGTCAATTAAATGATATAATATATGACTATCCAAAGGTTAGTGCTACATACATTGACTATACTCTATTAGGTTAAATACATTATGTAATTCAATCAAGTTTTGCTAATGATTTTATGTTGGTATATACGTATATTAGTCTATGAGTATGAATAATTTGGGGTACTAGATACTTAATTTACTTATTGATTATATCTTTTCTTTCTAGAATTCCATGCATCTTTTTTGGTGGTGAACCCTAAACTGTTTTATAAGTCCTTCCTTCCTTTGAAGGTCACCACCCCCAAAATGATTTTTTGAGATTCTGTTAGATATTAAGATACCACTTGATTTTATCTAATGGATTTTTGACTCCATTTGGGGGATTTTACCCCTTAGAGCTTTGGCTCACTTGAGGTAGGATACATCCCATTTCTCTGTGCACCACTTGTGCTGGATTAGTTGTCCTCTAGACTACTAGTTAAAATAGCAACTAGGATTCTATCTCATTTTGGCATAGATGACTGAACACACAAACTTTAGCCCTTGAAGGAAATGATATTGTAGTGCTCAATCATAACACTTAAAGTTAACCATTGAAAATATTTTTGTTATTTTTCTTGAACCTAGATAATTTTGTATATAGCTTGGTGTAATTTCCATGTTAGATCATGAATATTGAAATATTTCTACTTGATATCCTTATTTTATTGAATTAAATCTACCAAATAGTTCCCTCCTACAGTTGATCTTATACCTAAATCATATTTTGCACCTACTCTTTAATTGATCAATACTTGAATTAGTACCAGCTTTGCTGATGTGTGTTTCATTCCCACTACAAATTCATGGATAGATAATAGATGAAAGATCTTAAAGAGACGTGCATGGATAGTCCTCCATTAAAGAGTAGATATATTTGATGCCTATTTGTTATTTTTTTATATAGTCCTAATGTATATACTATCGTGACTTGATGATAAGCATGAATGTACATGATGCTCATTTATATGTTGTCTGATTAAAATCATATTGATAAAAAATGGTCCAAAAAATCAAGTTCCTACACCCCCTAGAGGGAGATGCCCACCTCTGCCGCCTACTTCCTCTTCAGTGTGTTGGGAAATAGCTTATTTTTCTTTGGCTGTATTGCTTAGGTGGCAAAATGATGTCCGCGATCACAGATAGAGACATCATAGTTTGGTGGGTGCTATTTAAGGTTGATATATCAAATCATCATAAATCAAAGTAAACTAAAGATTTGACGGAGAAGACTGTGAGGAGAAAGGGAAGGAGGAAAGGAAAGTTGAATGCTAGATCACTAAATCAATTAAAGGATGTAGATTGGAAGCTATCGCCAAAGAAGATATAACATGAAAAGGTATATCTAAAAAGTTGGTGGCGGGAGTCAATCTTTATCTTTTAACCTACAAAGATCAACACTGGTTCACGAATCACGACAAATTGAAATAGTATGAATGTGAACCATGAATGATGATGCATGGAAATCCATGTCAAAAAAGTCATATGCTATGCCGATTAACAAATTGTGTCAACCCTGAAGAGTGACTACTGCAAATCCTAGTTAATTTACATGTATGTTGTTGACCTATGTAGGTAAATAATGGTTGACAAATCTTGCAAATAATTAATAATGTTGAATGTGATTATTGGTTAATTTATCTATATAATATAGACTTATCAAAGTCAATATTGGTTCACAAATCATGAAAATGTTGATACTTGCAAAAGCAAATACTGGTTAATCAACATTTACCTCATAACTAAATGATTTGCCGAATGATGATGAATGTGAATGTTAAATGATGATGAATGTGAATCATGGTTAAAAAACTCAAAGTTGTATCAGTTGACAAACCATGCCAACCATAAATGGTGATGAATTCAAATCCTGATTAAAAAAAACTATATGTTGTTTGCCATTGAAGGACATGATGGTTCACAAACTGTGCCAATCATGAATCGTGAGGAATACAAATACTAGTTAAAAACTATAACATGTTAACCTATGAAGGTCAAAATTGGTTCACAAAATCATGCCAATACTAAATAGTAACAAATGTGAATCTTGGTGAATTTACTCATATGATATTGACCTATCAATGTATTGAACTATGACAAATGCAAATACTAATAGTCAGGCCCCGATCGTCACTTTTCCCGACCGAGATCGAGAAGTGGAAGTCATCCAAAAAAATCTATTCACAGCTCAGATTAAGAGGAATTAGGGGTATTGACTTCAAAACATGCAAATGCTAAATATTGGTTAAAGAATACAATCCTTGTTAAATACGAGCCATGAGATACAACTAAAGCAGTCAATTCATATGGATTCAGATTGGGATGAAGCTCATGCCATATAACTAATGGACATAGACCTCAATCGATTCTTCTCCACAAACCACATCCCATTAAGAACTTTTTCGAGATAACGTGGGAAAATTCCATCAATATCTATATCAAAAACCTATTTGAAAAATGGTTGTAAATAAAAAACTCTATGACGTCTATAAATTCCGTAAACCAATTTTGTTGAATGGAACCACATCATAGGTATTTAAGATCAATTTGAATACTCTTCATCCAACCATCAATATCCATTTGATCAGATCATGTCATGTTGTAAAAGAATATATGACGGAAAGAAGAAGATGTCAACAATGCTGGATAATGATGGAGAGGGTAGAAAAACTATTAAAACTAAAGTTTAATATAGAAGTGCATTTGTTACGACATAAATGGATTGTTGGATCTGTTTTATTATTGAACTGACTGTGATAAAGAGCTACACATGACATTTTATTCTTTGAAGATCTTTTTCTTGTTCTATGGGACCATCACAAACGTCGTCTTGCTGGAAGTCAAGAAGTTATTAATGACCTAAGAATCTGACTATTACATGAGTGTTATGGAGATAAATTTTGAAATAGTGAGAAAGAGAGAGAGAAAGACGTTGAGAGAGAGTGAGTGAGAAAGAGAGAGGGGATGGACATAAGGTAGCTCGTGTGACATCATTTGTCTGACCGGTTGGGCACAAAGTCGGCATGGACGTCCAGATACAAAGGGTGTCAAAAATGTCCCCATTTCCAACCAATCATTCAAATAAAAAGTAATGTATCAGACAACCACAAACGAGTTCAGGATGTCTTGCAAAAACACTCCTCAGTATTGAAACTTTGACCTCAAGTAAAAAGCAATGTATTGAAGAGTCACAAACTAACCTCCTCGTATATGCCAAAATATCAACCAAAAGCTTTACATCACTGCTCATAAGTCATAACCCGCGGAGCAATACCAAACTCTAAACCAAACAAAAAAGAAGAGGGCAACACTCGAAACAACCAAAAGAGTATACCTTATCCCATAAACTCCTCAAAAAACGTATCCCAAAAATGTCACCTATACAAACCGACCACCTAAGTATCTGTCCATTTTGTAACTATGTATGCTGTACCTTTCCGCTCCATGATCAGAAGTCCTTTGATGCGCATTGGCAAGAGAGTTGGCTCTAAAAGGACCACACTCATACAGACCTGATCCCCATCTACCAAGCTCATGAGGCACAGTACCTAGAACCTTATTGCAGAGGTGTCTAATGATGGAGAATTCCTCCACAACTTCAACCATAATGCCTTCGCATATAAGATTACACGTTTGAGAACTGGCTCCGCTAAGGGCATGTTTGATTTTCGGTATCTAGACGTAATGGATTGTATTCCGTGATCCAGCCGTCAGAAATTTAAGTTAGTTTTTTGTAGCTGGAAAATCTAGGGAGTCCCGTACTTTTGGTTAAGAATGAATGCAGGATGTCCGCCTCCAGTTCAAAACTGCCGGACGCCGTCCTCCCGCGCAGATTGCGTGACTCGCCCAGTCCGGCTGCCGCTTCGCTACTTTCCCGGTTGACACCAAACTAAAGCTGCTACCTTTCGGAGTTCCTGGAAACCAACGATTATGCTGCAGCGGTATCACATGAGTGCAGGATTTAACATAATCCAGCCACGTCCAGCGATCCAAACATGCCCTAAGTCAGGGCCGTATGGATGCGAACTTCACTAGTTGTCTGTAGAATTTTACACCTTTCGGTATTCTGGATGAAACAAGACGGCGGCAGGCAAGTTGCTCTGCATGCGGAATGACTGTGTAAACGGAGTGAAGCGGGCGGACACCTGGAGCGATTTCGGCAATTACAAAACCCTGGGGCGTTATTTTCAACTGCCATTTATATGTTAAATTTAGTACACAATGGTACAAAACAAATACAGAACGTGATCTCTCGTTGTTAATTTGCTGCACTGCATATATTATGAATCAACTACAGGAAGTTCAGATTACAGCGGCCAAACTGGGCCTGAGTCTGGGCTTCGCTGCACTTGCACTGTCGTGCAGGCTGCAGCAGCCGAGATGTTGGATAAGTACGGCGCAACGTCATCCGCAATTAAATAAGGTGCCAAAAGGCTAGAGAATAGCGAATGAGAGCGTTGAGTCATATGATAGGGGCCTCTCAATTGATAATCCAACTTTCCACCCCCACCGCAATTTCCGGTGTATTACTGCACAGCTCACCCACTACACACCGCAATTTCCGGTGTATTACAACACTATTTATATATCGCATTTCATCTTTGTATTTGCTTTGTTGGATGAAATAATTAAATCGTTGCCGGAGTCACCAACGTTTAGCACCAAGCTCATGGGCATTTGATGCCGCCACAAATACTACGACATGGAACGGTAAATATAGAGTTCTGGACCGCGAGGGGAGGGGACCGCAGAACGTCGAGCAGAGGGATTAAAGCTTGTTATAAAATTTTCTTTATGTATCTATTATTGGCCTCTCCTCCTCATTTCTAGTGGCGCTAAGTTTCCGTATCTATGATTGGCCTCTGATACATATTAATTTCTGTAGCCACATAAAAGAAGTTGCAATTAGCGTTAAGATTGCGCCAGCATGCTCTATAACCAAGAAAGAATTGGAGGCCAGAAACGTTCCACTTTCAGCTGAAAGCGTGAAACCCATTTGGCTTGTTGATGAAAAGCCGCAGGTTGAGATTTTCATGGTAGATTCAACAGGTCTTCTGAAGAAAAAAAAAACAATAAATCTGGACTGTGAAATATTTATATGTAATAAGTTATATTAACCTTACTCAAATAAGATTGCAATCAATATGGATGCAACATATAGATACATGTTCACGCAAAAACAGATCATTACGGAAGCTTCTCATGAACGCCATCATAATTAGAGAAAATTGAAAAGATTCGAAGGTTAAGTTGGAGGATTCAGGCCAATATGACTTCAACATAATAAGAGGCCAGTTGGTCTGTATTTCATTTGTCCAGTAAGAAATATGCCTAACTTGTAATAATTTTCTGTGTCACACATACAAACGTAAAAGATTATGTACTTCGTCGGGAACTAGGTGACATTATCATTTCTACTGGGAAAATTGACATCACTTCTGTGATGGCTACATAGAGGAACTAAGTTGATAGATGAGAATGTAACACCATTGATAGAAGTCAATGAAATTAAGTGTATGCATGTGTGACTCCTTTATCCTGTCATGTTCTATCATTATTGATGGTCCTCAAACTCAAATAAGAATTACATGGATGTTGTCATCCTTTTTTGTTTTATATATAGTGAAACTGACTAAAAATCAATATCTTCCTTGCCCTATTTTGTATGTGTGATTTGAGTAGCCATGTCTAGAAGTAGATACAAAATATTTTTATGCAGTTAGATTTCAGTCCTTATGTTATGCACTGAAGTTTTATTCCTCCTATAATACTTTATAATTAGGCAATACGATTTTAATCCTCTTTCCATGTACTAATATTTTAGTCCTCCTATAACTCTATATATATAGATATATTCCACTGAGGTTTTAGTCATTTTGTCCTTGGTTTGGAATATATGGGTTTCAACCTTGTTTTTAGATTATGGAAGTCTTTAATGTAATAAAAAATGTACTTCCTTCACAGGAAAGTTGTTCAAAAAAAATTAAAAGAAAGAACTCTGATTTGGTTATTAACTCTTATTGATTTAAATACCTCATTTATTTGACCTGATAAATCACTACCTCCTTTTGAACTATCTTGTTTATTGAAACTCTCTTAGTGGAATCTTATAAATCATTCATCTTTGTGCTAGATAATGTCCTAATGTTTTTATATAAAACATACTCAGTTTATATTGATTTGCTTTCTCTTTTATTTTTCTTCATTTAGGTGTTGTCGCCAATCCAGCTAGAAGTTGAGTAGGTCGAGGATCAAGAGCTTGGAGAAGTTTCTAAGGTCATGTTGCTAAAAGGATTATGAGATGTATAGGTTGCCCACTACAACCGACCTTTCTAGTTTTGATTCCTATTTCTCATTCGTTATCCTTTCAAGACCTAATGTCAAACAATGATAAATATTATATTAAGTTAGTTTTCAGTTTTTCTGCTGCAGTACTATTATTCTTTACCATATTTATTGAGGAATAACCACACACCCCATATATTTATGTAAATTTTATGGTTTGGTTTTCCATATGGGGTTTGCATGTTTATTTCTCATAATAAGTAAGGAATAGATCCACTGATCAGGTCCTACTTCTATATTAGGTAAATGAGTTAAAGAGAAAGGGGTATCTCACCAAACTCATGTCAGATATTGTTGAGAAGAAGAAGGATATCGAGATACACATGGTCATATATTCTCCAATGGCTTTCCTAAGGCCTTTTATAGCCTACCCCATGATCAAGAGGTTCAGTGGTCTATTGATATTAGCCTTGGCAGCAAACAAAATTGGAACTTGTCGAGCTCATAGAACTGAAGAAGTTGATCAAGGAACTCCTATACCTGGTCTATTATCTCCCCAGTTCATCTCCCTAGAAAGAAATTATCCTCTTCATTAAGGTTTTCTAAGCATGTGATTCCTACATTATGCTGAGTCAGATGGACATAAATAATAAGTACTCGATACCATTGATCGACAATTCATTTGACCAATTGAAGATAGGTAACATGTTTTTGATGATAAATCTATGATGTGGCTACAACTACCTGAAATCAAGCCCTCTGATATAGAAAAGACATCAATACCAGGATCGGACATATCAAGTTCTTTGTGATGTCATTAAGTCTCTTCAATGTCAAAGCTATATTCATGGACCTAAAGAACTATATATTCCACCCGTACATGGAAACATTTTATATTATTTTTATTGATGTTATTCTTATATACTCTAATATAGATCGACTACATGAGGATCATATTCACATCACCCTTGAGACACTCAGGAAATCATATATGTGAAAACCTTTATAGGTCTAAATTGGCTCTAAAAGGTCATGTTTCTTGGGCACTTAATCTCTGATGGGTATATCTTATACATACAACAAAGGTTGAGTGCCATATGAATTGGTGTACCCTATTATTCCATCACACAATAGAAGATTCTTGGGTTTATATAGGTATTACTTAATTTTTGTTCAATAAAAGAGGAATAGTTTGTATGATTTGATAAATTTTAATATAATTTCCAACGATTGAAGAGGAGTCTCACTTTGATTCTAGTTCATGTAATTCCTAATGGTGATGATGGTTTTTTGACCTTTCATGAAAATTAAAAGTTGTGCTCTGAATGTGTTCTACAAGTAGGGTAGATTCATAGAATATACATAAAGATAGCTCAAGCTTAACAAGAAAAGCTACCTCACTCGTGACTAGGAGAAAGTAGTCATTGTGTGTGCATTGAAAATATGGAGGAATTAATTGTATGATACATATTTTGAGATATTATTAGATCACAGAAGCCCGACGTATATCTCAAGTTAGAAAGATCTAAATATGAGGCAGTCTAGGTGGATTGAGTGATTGAAGGTTTATGATTTGAACTTATCTTAACATCCTATATAGAAAATGTAGTTGGTGACAACTAGAGTAGAAAAAATGAGATGTCCATGCTTTAATAATGATAGATAATTGCAAGATGATACAACACTTAGGAAAATGTAGACCAAAACTGTGGCAACACATCCCATTATCACACAGATAATGAGGTGTTACGCGAAAACGTGCGGAAATCACCATAACCACAGATTATCGAAAACACAGGTTAATTAAAACTGATTGTGGAAAACTGATAAACTGAGAAATTATTACATTCCAGTCCTCATCCTGCACGGAAAACAAGTTATATACATATCCATTCAAGCCTGGTTACATGTCCACAGCTTAGAACAATAGCTGTCCTGTCACATCATGAGTTCATCACCTGTTTATACATACATAAGGCCCACATCTGGCCACCAGCAGGATATACAAAACATCTATAGATGCACATCGTGAAACAACGTCAAAACATCGCCAAGGACCTGAGAGTACAGGGATGACTCTATACTCTATCACAAAACACCAAAAAGCAGCATATCCAACGCTTGCCTTCTACTGATCTTCTCGCTGCTCAGCCGCAACTCCGCGACAACCACCACGTCTAGCTCGACCACCTAAAAAGGGTACAAACCAGCGAGTGAGACAATTGAACATTGTCCCAGCAGGAGGCATAAATCCTTGCCAAAGCTACAAAACCTCATAAGATCATATACATTAAGCAACTATGATAGAAGATATAACAAGAACAGTCTATTGAAATAAAGCTAACTAAACTTACCAGATATATCCAAGTATTACATGTGAGACATGATTAATAAGACAGGATACCCAAGTTCTACCGCCATATATAAATACTGCAAGATGTAAAGAGAGTAACTAAACAAACAAGGCCTCAACCAATGTTTCGTGTTTGCCTTAAGCAGTATATACTAAACGGCTGGATTACATTTTATTATGCCCTGAGGAAGTGAACCGTACCGTTCAAATCCAACCTTTGGCTGCGAAGCCCATAACCGGTGCCATACAAGGTCAATGGAAGAGCCGGAATCCACGACCTCACCCCTCTTGGTCAGTACACGAGAACACAAAACATGACCGCAGTCTCATGCTCAAGTGGTCTTAAGCCACAGGGTCAACTCCTCAGGCTACCCTTCCTCTAGCCCGCCTTGGTATAGGTCACGACGCTAGTAAAATTGAGCCACGGTCTAAAAACCGTGCTCTGAGCCATGAAAGCATTCATGCTTATCAAATCACATATCCGGAGCCATGGGCCATGTTCACCATGCTCATCACATATCCGAGTCTGCAACCGCAGCTGCACTCATTTCACCTCTCTATTTGAGGCTAGGAGAAACCTCGCATATTCAAAAATATGCGCTTCGGGTTAACCCGCAGGAGAACCCATTTCACCATCACCCAATCCTGACTGATGATGGATCTATGGCTAGGGCAACTACATGATAGATTTCACTGTGATTAATTAGTATCTTTTAGATGGATTGCAAGATTCAACCAAGTTGTATAACATGCAAATTATAGAAGGAAATAAACAACATAAACTCAACATTATGTTATTATTGTAATTACATCAACCTGATCTGTCTCAAGGATCCAACATCACATGTTATCACTTGGCCTCTTGCCAACCATCTAGATCCACCTCAGAGATCTTCACACAACATGGGATCTCAATCCCTCATCACATAGTGCCACAGCCTCTCAAGGCTTTCATCATCATTATGGAACATCATTCATAATACACCTGTCATTTCATTATTCACATATAACCATCCCTCATAGCGTTTCATTTAGCTATGCAATACCTGCATGGTTAGCAGCATTCAATAATCATAATGTCAACATAAGGGCTACGCTTATTATCATTGGATGACATTCAATATGCTATGCTCATCAACCTGTCATTTAAGATGCTATAATTATCAATTATACCTTCACTGGTGATCATGTGTACAAGACACATTATTGAGCAACTATTTATGTGCTTCACCTGGCTTCAACATCATATAAAACTAGCATTATTATTACTGCTACCATTGTCACTATCATTATCATTAAGTGATCAAGGAGTTACCAACGTTATCAAGGACATATACAATTAGGTTGTTTCCTCAACACAAGGATTCCTCACAAAAGATACCAAAACCCTCACTAAAAGACCATCCCGGGTAAGGTTCACCCTCACCTAAAACCATGGAGTGCAGCCGAGTCAGGCGTGCAGCGTGCAACATTGAAACAAGGGCGAGCGTGCAGGGTCTGTCGGCTAGTTGCAACGCGTGCAAGGGCGTGCAGACTGTGTCGGGTGAGAAAGGCTATCGGGCGTGCAAGGTAGTATTCACCCGCTCATCATCTAATGGCCAACACACGAGCCATCTTACTACTAAGCCACCCGCGTGCAGCAGTGCAACGTGCACCTGGGTGTGCAGGCTATAGAGCGTGCAAGGTGTATCGGGTGAGCATAGCGATGCTGGTCGACACAGGCTGATGTCGGGCGAGCAGGTTGTGTCGAGCGAGCAGGGTTGTGTCGGGAGAGCAGGGTTGTGTCGAGCGAGCAGGGTTGTGTCGAGTGAGTAGGGTTTTCGAGCGTGCAGAGTAGTGTGTCGCTCACGCGTCAAGTTCTATCCGTGCAAGACATCTTTGTCAGGCGAGCAAGCCCACTGGGCGAGCAGCTCCAAAGCGTGCAGCCTGCCGTGCAACTAAGGGTTGGCTCGCGCGCCCCACACAGAGCAGAACTCTCAACCGATTCAAGGTGAGCAGGCCGTGCAAGGGAAAACTAGATCAAGGGGGTTGTCGGGCAGCACCTCCACAAGCACCAAACACCCAAGATACACCTCTACAAGGTCAACCAAAATGAGCTCACCTTCTAGCCCAAGGTGAGAAGAGAGTCTTGCTCAAGCCACTAAGTCACAAGCTCACCTCAATCGACTAGGAAAGAGGGGTGTTGCTCATGGCACTAGGACCCAAACTCACTCTTCTAGACCAAGGGGAGAAAGGAGTGTTGCTCCCTAAACCCTAACTCACATGGATCGGCCAACATGGATACTAAGCAAGAACTAAGCTACTCACATACATATAAGCAAGGTTATGGAATCAACATATATGAAAAGAGAGTAGAGTAGCTAGGGTTAGAGTTATGCAACCCGCCTTAAGCTCCAAGCTCCAAGGAAGAAGAAGAACTCCAAGCTCCACGCACCACCAAGAAAGGAGGATGGAGAGCTCCAAGGGATATCGGCCACCACCAGCTTCTCCAAGGGTGTGTCGACCTCCAAGCTACTCCTTCAAGGGTGTATCGGCCACCACTCTTCTTCTCCAAGGGTGTGTCGACCTCCAAGCAAGGAAAGGAGGGAGTGTGTTGTGCACAAGAGGGAGAGGAACCAAAGGGACCTAAACTAAGGAAGGAACCATCTATATAGAAGGAAAGGGAGGAGAAAACAAGGTTGATCCATTCTAGGTGTCGTCCACCCAAGGGACACTTGTCCTAGAGTTCAAGCCACCACTCTAGCAAGCCATAAGACACTTGTCCAAGACATGCACCAAGTGTCCACCAAACAAGACCAAGCACCATGGGCGACACACCAAGCTTGCACTAGGGCGACACACCTCCTTGTTGGCCGACACAAACACCCTAGGCCGATACAAGGCTCAACCAAGCCCAAACAAGGCACCTCAAGGCCCAAACAAACTCAACCAAGGCCCAAAGAACTCAAACAACAAGCCCAAGCCTTCCTCTCAACCCTAGAGGAAGCAAAGAGAGAGGGGAACACCTCACAAGATGGCAAACTTGCTCACAAAACCCTAGACTTTGGTTATTTGCAAGTAGCACCTCCAACTCTCAACAAAGCACAACCAAACCCTAATCACCACTAAAGGTGATTAGTAGGCACCAAAACACCAGGGTTAAGCAAAGCAAACAGGGTAAGCCCTGAACGAAGGTCATGGTCCTTGCAATCTAACCCCCTTTAAGGGATTTTGTCCCCAAAATCCGAAAAGAAAAGTGAGGGATACTTCCTCCTCATCTCTTCCTCAAGCTCCCACGTGGCTTCCTCAATGCCACGACGTTGCCAAAGAACTTTCACAAGAACTAGGTCCTTCCTTTTCAGCTTTTTGATTCTTCTGTCAAGAATTGCCACAGGACCTTCCTCGTAGGTCACATCGACATCAAGCTCAACCTCAACTGGCTGTATCACTCTTCCTGAATCCGAATGACTTTTCTTCAGCATACTGACATGAAACACTGGATGTAACATGTGCAACTCTGGAGGCAATTCTATCTCATAAGCTACCTTGCCAACACGTGCTATGACTGGGTAAGGCCCCATATACCTGGGTGACAACTTACCCTTCCGTCCAAACCATAGCACACCTTTCCAAGGTGAGACCTTAAGATATACTTTGTCTCCTACCTGGAACTCCAAAGGTCATCGACGATTGTCTACATAAGACTTCTGCCTGTCCTGTGCCACTTTCAACTGTTGCTGTATCACTTTGATCTTATCTGTCGTTTGCTGAACTAACTCAGGACCCAAAAGCTGATACTCACCAGACTCATACCAACACAAAGGAGATCTACACTTCCTTCCATACAAAGCTTCATAAGGAGCCATGTCAATGCTCCGCTGATAACCATTGTTGTAGGCAAACTCTATCAAACTCAGATGTACACCCCAGTTGCTTAGAAACTGCAAAACACAAGCTCGAAGGAGATCTTCCAAAATCAGAATAGTCCTCTCAGACTGTCCATCTGTCTGTGGGTGGAAGGCGGTGCTGAACCTCAACTGTGTTCCCAACGCTTTGTGCAACTGTTCCCAGAAATGACTAGTGAACTGAGGACCTCTGTCAAAAACTATCGTGGCTGGCACACCGTGCAAACATACTATCTCATCCACATACACTCTAGTGAGTTTCTCCGCTGTATACATCGTCTTCACAGGCAGGAAATGGGAAGACTTCGTCAATCTGTCCACTATCACCCAAATGGAATCATGATTCCTAGCTGTCCTGGGCAGACCAACTACGAAATCCATGGTTATATGATCCCATTTCCACTGCGGTATTGGCAAAGGTTGCAACGTTCCTGCCAGCTTCTGATGTTCAGCCTTCCCTTGCTGACAAACCGCACATCTCACCACGAACTCAGCTACATCTCTCTTCAACACAGGCCACCAATATAAGTCCTTCAGACTATGATACATCTTGGTGACACCTGGATGCATAGCATACATCGATGTGTGTGCTTCCTCAAGCACCAACTTCCTTAGCTCATCAATGTCTGGAACCACCATCCTATCACGATAGCAAACTAGTCCATCCTCTGACTCATGAAACCCATCACGCTTGTCGCTGCCGAACTCTGATCTGATCAACTGTACTGCATCATCAGTCTGCTGTGCATCCTTGATCTGCTGTCTCAACATAGGCTTGACTTGCATCTGTGCGAAAAGACCAGAAAACAAAGAAACATTCATCTGCACATTCATCTGTCGCAGAGAGACAAACATATCTCGCCTATGGCATACCAGAGAACTCAATTGTGCCTTTTTGGAAGAAAGAGAAGAAGACTTTCTGCTAAGCGCATCGGCTACCACGTTCACCTTATCGGGATGATACTCGATGGTGCAGTCATTATCATTGATCAACTCCATCCATCATCGCTGCCGCATGTTCAACTCATGCTGCATAAAGATGTACTTCATATTCTTATGATCCATAAAGATCTGACACACTTCCCCATACAGATAGTATCTCCAAATCTTTAACGCATGAACCACTGCCGCCAACTCCAAGTCATGAGTTGGGTAGTTCTTCTCATGCTTCTTGAGCTGTCGCGAGGCAAAAGAAACCACATGATCTTCCTGCATCAACACGCAACCTAAACCCTTCTTGGAAGCATCACACTAAACAACGTAGCCTTTCCCAGGATCTGGTAAGATCAACACTGGAGCACTGGTCAGCTTCTCCTTCAAACTCTAGAAAGCTTGCTGACATCGATCATCCCAAACAAAAGGTACATCCTTCCTGGTCAACTTCATCATCGGTAACGCGATCACACTGAAATCCTTGATAAACCTCCGGTAATATCCTGCCAAGCCAAGGAAACTATGAACTTCCGTCAGCGTCTTTGGCTGTTCCCAATCTGCAACAGATTCCACCTTCTTCGGATCTACTTTGACTCCCTCAGCAGATATCACATGACCCAAGAAAGTCACTTCTTCCAACCAGAACTCACATTTACTGAACTTAGCATACAACTGATGTTGACGAAGAAGAGTCAACGCTCGACGAAGATGGTGCTCATGCTCTAACCTGTCCCGACTATAGATCAGGATGTCATCTATAAAGAATACAACAAACTGATCTAAGAATGGACAGAACACTCTTTTCATCAGATCCATGAAAGCAACAGGTGCATTGGTTAACCCAAATGGCATAACCACAAACTCATAATGACCATACCTTGTCCTGAAAGCTGACTTTGGTATGTCATCCACCTTTATCCTCAACTGATGATATCCAGACCGTAGACCGATCTTTGAAAACACGGTAGCACCACACAACTGATCGAACAGATCATCTATCCTCGGCAATGGGTACTTATTCTTAATCGTGACCTTGTTCAACTGTCGGTAGTCTACACACAACCGCATCGAACCATCCTTCTTCTTGACAAACAGCATAGGAGCAACCTAAGGCGATGTGCTTGGTCGGATGAAGCCTTTGTCTAGCAATTCCAGTAACTGCTTCTTCAACTCTGCCATCTCTGCTGGAGCCATTCTGTACGGTGTCTGTGCAACTGATTGTGTTCCTGGTACCAGATTGATCTCGAAATCAATTTCTCGGGGTGGAGGAATGCCAGGAAACTCCTTAGGAAACACGTCAGCAAACTCTCGAACAACTAACACCTCCTTAAGGCTAGGACCTTTCGCCTTGGCAGCCACGGCGATATCCACCACATGAGCTAAGAACGCCTCACATCCTTGTCGTAACAACTTATCTGCTACCATAGCTGATACCAAACACGTCAGAAGAATCTTCCTATCTCCCTGGAAGATCCACTTCTCTCTAGAATCATCAAACACTGCCTGCTTGGAACCACAGTCCAAAACAACCTTATACTTCTCTAAGGTATCCATCCCAAGGATAACATCGAAACCATGCATATCAAGTGGTATGAGGTCCACTTGAATGCGGTGTCCCGAGAAAGACAAGACACAAGATGGACACTCTTCTTGAAGCAAAGAGGAACCATCAAGAGGGGTTTCTAACAACAAGCTATCCTTCTTACCGCTAACAGGTAAGCAACAATTTTCAAGCATACTATAGGCGATAAAAGAGTGTGTAGCACCCGGGTCAACCAAAATAGATATAAAGCAAGAAGAAGACATATCAGAATGAAATAACTCCATCTGACCTGTCACCACTCGTGGGTTGACTATTGCCTCTGACTGACTCATGGCATAGAATCGAGTCGTAGCTTGCTGTCCACAACCTCTGCTTCCTTGAGCAGACAATCCAGCTTGAGACGCTTGACCGCATCCTCGTCCTCTGCTACCACTGGGCTGAGGTCTCTCTGGCTCCTAAAGGTTCTACCTCAGTTGCTGTGTCACTTCATCATCTCTGAAGGGACAACTCGACTTGACATGCCCTATATGACCGCAGGCATAGCATGTCCTACCATCAACTCGTGGCCTGGATGGCCCTGTCACTGCCACAGAAGCCAAACTTTGTGCCTTAGATGGTGAAGAAACATAACCTCTTCCTCTACTCAGAGACCACTGAGACGATCTACCAGTACCTCTCATCGCTACCGGTGCTGAAAACCTGGGATTCTTGAAGCCACCAAACCTCTGACTCTGGAACTGGGCAGGTCTCTTCTTAGCCATAGACTCTCTCTTCTCCCTTACAGATCGTTTGATCCTCCGAACGGATTCCACAAACAACGCAAACCGCTCCCGGTTCTCTAACGCAGAAACTAGTGTTGTCAGCTCCACGCTCAGACCCTTCTCGAAACGTCTGATCCGTTCCTCGTCTGTTGCTGCCATGTGAGGACAAAACCTCAACAGATCCATAAACTTGGCTTCATACTCGGTGATGTTCATCGTTCCCTATCGCAAACTCTCAAACTGACTGATCTTCTCATCCATATACGTCTTGGGAAAGTATCTGGTGATGAAATCGCATCGAAACACTTCCCAACAGATCACCTCACCAGGCCGCTTCTCTTCCTCGATGGTCCACCAGTGACCAGAACTACCTTTCAGAAGGTAGACAGCGTGCTTTACCTTGTCTACTTCGGGGATGTCGAGGATCCGGAAAGCCTTCTCAAGACTTGTTAGCCACAGATCCGCATCCACTGGATCAATCGTTCCAGCATAATCCGAAGCTCCAACTCAGCGAAGCCACTCGAAGTTCTTCCCAATACCCGATGCTTCTCCATGGGGAACCTGTGCTCGCGGAGGAGGCACTGGTAATCACTCAACCATGAGATTCATCATAGCCATCATCTGCCCCATAAGCTGTTGGTAGGCAGGATGTTCAAGTATGGCTGGGTCAGGTTGGGGGACCTCAGGCACCCGATCTTCATGTGCCTGTCTTTCTGCTCCATCAACCGATGTAGCATCACTATGCTCAAGAGCATGTTCTTCATGGTTTCCAGACATCTTGGCTTTTCTTCCACTGAGGGTAGAAGATTTTGTAAGAAAACCTGGAAAACTCATAAGAACATACTCAACCTAGTCCTAAATCCTTGTAGACTCAGCGAACCTAAAGCTCTGATACCAAAAACTTGTGGCAACACATCCCATTATCACATAGATAACGAGGTGTTATGAGAAAACGTGCGGAAATCACCATAACCACAGATTATCGAAAACATGGGTTAATTAAAACCGATTGCGGAAAACTGATCAACTGAGAAATTATTACATTCCAGTCCTCATCCTGCATGGAAAACAAGTTATATACATATCCATTCAAGCCTGGTTACATGTCCACAGCTTAGAACAACAGCTATCATGTCACATCATGAGTTCATCACCTGTTTATACATACATAAGGCCCACATATGGCCACCAGCAGGATATACAAAACATCTATAGATGCACATTGTGAAACAACGTCAAAACATCGCCAAGGACCTGAGAGTACATGGATGACTCTAGACTCTATCAAAAAACACCCAAAAGCAGCATATCCAACGCTTGCCTTCTACTGATCTTCTCGCTGCTCGACCACAACTCCGCGACCACCACCACGTCTAGCTCGACCACCTAAAAAGGGTGCAAACCAGCAGAGTGAGACAATTGAACATTGTCCCAACGGGAGGCATAACTCCCCGCCAAAGCTACAAAACCTCATAAGATCATATACATTAAGCAACTATGATAGAAGATATAATAAGAATAGTCTATTGAAATAAAGCTAACTAAACTTACCAGATATATCCAAGTATTACATGTGAGACATGATTAATAAGACAGGATACCCAAGTTCTACCACCATATATAAATACTGCAAGATGTAAAGAGAGTAACTAAACAAACAAGGCCTCAACCAATGTTTCGTGTTTGCCTTAAGTAGTATATACTAAACGGCTGGATTACATTTTATTATGCCCTGAGGAAGTGAACCGTACCGTTCAAATCCAACCTTCAGCTGCGAAGCCCATAACCGGTGCCATACAAGGTCAATGGAAGAGCCAGAATCCACGACCTCACCCCTCGTGGTCAGTACATGAGAACACAAAGCAGGACCGCAGTCTCATGCTCAAGTGGTCTTATGCCACAGGGTCAGCTCCTCAGGCTACCCTTCCTTTAGCCCGCCTTGGTACAGGTCACGACGCTAGTAAAACCGAGCCACGGTCTAAACACCGTGCTCTAAGCCATGAACACATTCATGCTCATCAAATCACATATCCGGAGCCATGGGCCATGTTCACCATGCTCATCACATATACGAGTCTGCAACCACAGCTGCACTCGTTTCACCTCTCTATTTGAGGCTAGGAGAAACCTCGCATATTCAAAAATATGCGCTCCGGGTTAACCCACAGAAGAACCCGTTTCACCATCACCCAATCCTGACTGATGATGGATCTATGGCCAGGGCAACTACATGATAGATTTCACTGTGATTAATTAGTATCTTTTAGATGGATTGCAAGATTCAACCAAGTTGTATAACATGCAAATTATAGAAAGCAATAAACAACATAAACTTAACATTATGTTATTATTGTAATTACATCAACCTGATCCATCTCAAGGATCCAACATCACATGTTATCACTTGGCCTCTTGCCAACCATCTAGATCCACCTCAAGGATCTTTACACAACATGGGATCTCAATCCCTCATCACATAGTGCCACAGCCTCTCAAGGCTTTCATCATCATTATGGAACATCATTAATAATACACCTGTCATTTCGTTATTCACATATAACCATCCCTCATAGCGTTTCATTTAGCTATGCAGTACCTGCATGGTTAGCACCATTCAATAATCATAATGTCAACATAAGGGCTATGCTTATTATCATTGGATGACATTCAATATGCTATACTCATCAACCTGTCATTTAAGATGCTATAATTATCAATTATACCTTCACTGGTGATCATGTGTACAAGACACATTATTGAGCAACTATTTATGTGCTTCACCTTGCTTCAACATCATATAAAATTAGCATTATTATTACTGCTACCATTGTCACTATCATTATCATTAAGTGATCAAGGAGTTACCAACGTTATCAAGGACATATACAATTAGGTTGTTTCCTCAACACAAGGATTCCTCACAAAAGATACCAAAACCCTTACTAAAAGACCATCTCGGGTAAGGTTCACCCTCACCTAAAACCATGGCGTGCAGCCGAGTCAGGCGTGCAGCGTGCAACACTGAAACAAGGGTGAGCGTGCAGGGTCTGTCGGCTAGTCGCAACACGTGCAAAGGCGTGCAGACTATGTCGGGTGAGCAAGGCTATCGGGCGTGCAGGGCAGTGTTCACCCGCTCATCATCTAATGGCCAACACACGAGCCATCTTACTACTAAGCCACCCACATGCAGTAGTGCAACATGCACCTGGGTGTGTAGGCTATAGAGCGTGCAAGGTGTATCAGGTGAGCAGAGCGATGCTGGTCGACACAGGTTGATGCCGGGCGAGCAGGTTGTGTCAAGCGAGTAGGGTTGTGTCGGGCGAGTAGGGTTGTGTCAGGCAAGCAGGGTTGTCGAGCGTGCAGAGCAGTGTGTCGCTCGCGCGTCAAGATCTATCTGTGCAAGACATCTATGTCGGGCGAGCAGCTCCAAAGCGTGCAGCCTGCCGTGCAACTAAGGGTTGGCTCGCGCACCCCACATAGAGTAGAACTCTCAACCGGTTCAAGGTGAGCAGGCTATGCAAGGGAAAACTAGATCAAGGGGGCTGTCGGGCAGCACCTCCACAAGCACCAAACACCCAAGATACACCTCTACAAGGTCAACCAAAATGAGCTCACCTTCTAGCCCAAGGTGAGAAGAGAGTCTTTCTCAACCCACTAAGTCACAAGCTCACCTCAATCGACTAGGAAAGAGGGGTGTTGCTCATGGCACTAGGACCCAAACTCACTCTTCTAGACCAAGGGGAGAAAGGAGTGTTGCTCCCTAAACCCTAATTCGCATGGATTGGCCAACATGGCTACTAAGCAAGAACTAAGCTACTCACATACATATAAGCAAGGTTATGGAATCAACATATATGAAAAGAGAGTAGAGTAGCTAGGGTTAGAGTTATGCAACCCGCCTTAAGCTCCAAGCTCCAAGGAAGAAGAAGAACTCCAAGCTCCACGCACCACCAAGCAAGGAGGATGGAGAGCTCCAAGGGATATCAGCCACCACCAGCTTCTCCAAGGGTGTGTCGACCTCCAAGCTACTCCTTCAAGGGTGTATCGGACACCACTCTTCTTCTCCAAGGGTGTGTCGACCTCCAAGCAAGGAAAGGAGGGAGTGTGTTGTGCACAAGAGGGAGAGGAACCAAAGGGACCTTAAGCTAAGGAAGGAACCATATATATAGATGGAAAGGGAGGAGAAAACAAGGTTGATCCATGATAGGTGTCGTCCACCCAAGGGACACTTGTCCTAGAGTTCAAGCCACCACTCTAGCAAGCCATAAGACACTTGTCCAAGACGTGCACCAAGTGTCCACCAAACAAGACCAAGCACCATGGGCGACACACCAAGCTTGCACTAGGGCGACACACCTCCTTGTTGGCCGACACAAACACCCTAGGCCGATACAAGGCTCAACCAAGCCCAAACAAGGCACCTCAAGGCGCAAACAAACTCAACCAAGGCCCAAAGAACTCAAACAACAAGCCCAAGCCTTCCTCTCAACCCTAGAGGAAGCAAAGAGAGAGGGGAACACCTCACAAGATGGAAAACTTGCTCACAAAACCCTAGACTTGGGTTATTTGCAAGTAGCACCTCCAACTCTCAACAAAGCACAACCAAACCCTAATCACCACTAAAGGTGATTAGCAGGCACCAAAACACCAGGGTTAAGCAAAGCAAATAGGGTAAGCCCTAAACGAAGGTCAGGGTCCTTACAACAACCTGCACTACTAGAGCTAAAAATGTCACATTTGATGATTCAATCATATTGGACATCAACTGTATAAGTGGGTCAACAATACTTTCATGGTTTTCCCCACATGTTAGTGGTTCTACAATATATTATTTCTAGCTTATCTATAGTCACTAATTGTGATACTATTAGGATGGGTAGGCTATGGGTGAGAACATTTGAATTATAATAGGAGACTCTTTTTCAAGGCACATGAGACAAAGTACACCATTCATATAGGTTCAACGAAGATGTACTAGAACCCATTATGATAATAATGTTTTGTAAGAGGTCATTTGAATAAAGTAGGGTAATCAACTTGCACAAATTTTTTTCAAGTAAATAACATAACTAGAGGAATATTGGTTAAATTTTCATTACCTATAAAGTAGTGATAGTTAATTAATAAGTGTGAGAGATTAAACTTGTTTCTCTATAATTAATATTTTTTTTCATCCATGAATATGAAAAAAAGAAATCCATGATAATTATTAGGATATTAAACCAGTTTGGATTAAATTTTGAATTTTTTTTGTATTTGTTTGAGTATGTAAATTGTTTAAACATGATAGTTTAAATATAATTAATATAAATAATATATATATATATCAAAATATAATTTTCATTTGAACTCAAACTCTTCTTAATTGGACATTGGATTTATATATAGTTTTAGGTGACTTAATCACATTCATCACATGGTTCATCCCTTACCTCTAGTTACTTTGCAACATCCTACCTCTTCAATTCATTCTTGTTTCATCTTGATCTAGTTGATGAGAATGCAATTAGATTTCTCCCTTTCCTTCAGGATACCACTCAAGTATTTATATCCCATAATCAAGCCCCAAAGTCCACCCAATAAAGAATACCCAATGACAACCATGGCTTCTCCTCCATGAGTCATGGATGTGACCATAGGTTCCTCACACTATTTATCAAGTATTGGGTAAGATCCAAAAAAGGTTTTAAAAACCTTTTATGATTCCAATTACATTCATACACACTCAATCATAGTTTTCTAACCTTATATTTGATGCCAAAAAACACCAATGCTCTCACCAAATGCACCATGACTATCAAATTCCCTATTCCTAATCATTCTAGTCACCTTTGTGGAATTATGTGTAGTTTCTATATGTGGCAGTGTCCTCTGGAGTGCTACCCCAAAATCTAGTTACTACTTCTGTGTGATGCTTCACTAGTGAGGTTCCCTAATCATGCTAATTTTGTATAAAGTGGATTTGAAGATATGAGATGTGTGTCCAAAGCTTCTTTAAACTCATTTGATCAACCTCTAAGGTATTCTTCTATCATCCAATTCCTCCTATAAATCCCCTACTCAACTTCTATGACTGCATGAGTAACCCAATTTGTTTCTCACAAAGGTATTTTTTGTTTTCAATTTGATATTTCTATGTATCCTAGACGCTTAGGAGGACATGGACCCAATTTTTACTAATCATTTTCATACTACTTTCTATTGTTTCTTTGAAATCAGAGTCACCTCCGACCACCTCTTGAGCTCACTCTAGGGTCAAAATTTTTTTATTATAGTGGATAATATGTTTCTCTGTGTTGGATATATAGGATCTTCCCGCTCTTGTGAGATTGCTAATAAAGATCCCACTTATTGAAGTTTTAGCTCAATCAATCTTCAACCATGCCTTTTTACCTTGCTAACCTTGCCCAAATATGGGATTGTTTTTTCATGCAAGGACATTTTAGCTTTATCACTCTATCAACTATTTAATGGCATGTGTGGGAATTTTTGTTTACCCATCATTTATATTTTTTGTCTCTACTTTGATTGTATATTCAATGCAAAAAAAAATCTCAAGTAATTAATACCCATATCAAAAGAATATATTGAATTTTCCCCAAGGCTCTAAAGTGTACTAACCTTAACAGAAGTAGAATTGTTTATACCCAAAATGAGAAACATAATAAAGTATGACAATTATGTAATTATGATTACGATTGAGAAGCTTACACTAATTATTGATATTGATATGGTATCTACTGAACTAACCTACCATATAGATCAATAACCTTTATAACCTTTTTTTTGAATAAATAAATTGTAAGTTAGTAAGATTGTAGGTAATATAGTGAACCCATATCTATATTCATGGAACATGTAGAAAATTGAATAAAGAGTATCATAATGATGATACATACAAGATATTGTGGACACTAGTGATATCATCAACTCCATATATACTAGTTGGAAACTCAATATGTAAATATAAGTAAATGAATGCTATGTTGACAACTTGAAAAATTAAGTAGAGTTCAATCATGTTTTCTATCCTAAAAACCATATATGAATTGATAAAATCACTCTTTAGGTTAATAACAAGTGCATGCCACATTTTCCTATAAAAAAAATCCAACATTGGAGATTGTTGATCAAAATAAAGAACATGAAAACTGATAAAAATCTTGGTTTTAAGAGAGATAGAGTCATGACTTGAAGTAGTTTTCTGATAGGATTTGGCTTACCATAGTTAAGCATGCTATTCTTATTAAATTATGTACTTCCATCATATTTAATACAAGTCTCATTGTGAAGTGTAGATTTTTCATTCCTATATAATAGTTAATGTGACGTTAGACTTGTAGTTCATATCATGTAACAATGTTATGCTAATATGATTTTCAATTTCTAATTTTAGTTTTAATGTGATTTATTTAGTATTATTCCAATTCCTATTTGTCTCAAAAACCAATATACATTCAGTTAATCATCAATATTTAGTTTTCTCAAATTCAATAATTCAAATGTAAGATAATCAACTTAGTATGCCATGAAAATGATGTGAGGATCACGTGCAGATCATGTGCTTGTTGGGGTAATCTTTTATTTCCTTATTGTGGTCATATATAAAAATGTATGTTATAACTACCCTTTTTGTATGTTTATACTATAATGTAATGCATAAATGTATAGGATGGGCACCACACTAATTGAAGCAATTAGGAAAATTTCTTCAATATGCATATGATCTATCATGACCTTTTCAATGATGATTGGGAAGATATCATTGAGCATATCCAGAGATCCTCAAGCATTATTGTATCTATTTAGAAAGAAAAGTATAATTTGGGATAACTAGAACTCAAGATCAATGAGTATATTTAGGCTAACTTAACTAGACCCTAAATTAGACTTGATGACATGTTGTATGTGGCCTTTTTTATTGTACTCAATCCACTTTTTATGACTCCTTGCAAGGGACTTGATGCATAATCTTATTGAATAGTTTCACGATGGAATTTCTTGTAGTTGCATGATGTTTTTAGAATGTTTAATGTTTCCATTCTTTATCAATATGAATATGTTTTTTATAGGTTACGCTAAATATGTAAATTCTTTGATTACATAGAAACTCAACACCCTTGACTTGCTATTTTTGATGTTTAAAGATGTATAAAATATACTTTCCTTCAGGATATTGTCAACCAAAACTACACAACACACATGGTAACGATCATTACACATGTGCAAGAAAAGACGAAGTATCAATTCACCTTCAATAATAAAAATAAACAACAGAAACATTGACATAAAACATTTTATGAGTATATAATAGTGTATTAACTACTAAGAAGTGCATTCCGTGACATCTAAATGTTTGATCATAACCATTAATCCATACAAAAAAGCATTTGTGTAATATCTTTAATTAATTTTGTGTATATATCTCACAAATGACAAATTCATACATCTCAGAATATATTAATCTATGCATCACGTAGATAAACATTGTTAAATTGATATGCTATACTTTTAACCTCATATTCACACAATGATCAACAAAATAATCATTGAATGGATATATAGCCATGTATGTTATAAAAGTGCTAAATATATATTAAGAAATATATAGTTTAGGTTTCAATAATGAAATAATGTGGTAGATATATAGAACTATTTTTGTATATTGTATTAGTGCAATGAAGAAGGATGTTTTCTCTCTTTGTTATATGTAATAATTTCTAGTAGTAATAAAATATGAATAGGTAATGATAGTTTATTAAAAGTTGATGTCATGGTATGTTTTTTAATTTAGTTGGTGAGCAAAACATCCATTAAACTTTGAAAATTTATATATATTAGTCAAAATAATGAACTGCCATTGTTTTGATGATATTTTTCATGTAAATACATATCTACTATTACCATACTAGACACGATATTCATTTTTTTCCTCTCACTCTCCTGATATATTTGGAATTTTGTACGATTCTTTCCTAAGATAGCCCTAATTTTTGTTCTACCAGTCCTGCATCATGTTTCATATAATTTGTGAAATTTATTATTTCTAGTTCCTTATTAATATTTTAAAAGGAAGGATGCTTATTTGTTGTTTTCTTGGTGACATAAACCTAATCATGTTGCCAACTTCCCCAGTTGCATCTAGGAAGCTTAAGCTACCAAGATGGAGACGCCCAATGAGACAGGATCCGCTGGTGATTCTTGGCATGGTCGTGACAAATCTGGAGGAGACAAATTTATTTTCTCTTTCTCTAATTTGCGATGAGAATAGGCGTATAAAAATGGATTTAAGAAGCCAACCTATGGATACTACTTCCATCTATAGGTGGCGATGCTAGAAGTTGCCAAGAAGTACATGTGAATATTGTGTTAGTAGTGAAAGAAAAAAATTATCAATATTTGTTTGGTTTTACACGTGCCACTATAGACTGTCATGTCCCTCAGATGTTCAATCGATAGTCATGTTTGTAAGGTAAATGCCGATAGATCGCTAGTGAATAGATGAGTGTACAACACTCCCTCTAGCATCTGTTTTAGATACACAAGGACATGCCACCATGCTTTTAAAGTATGCTCCATGCAGATGAACCATATAGAAAATGATAGTTTGCATGCACCCACTGATCATCCATGACAAGGGATAACAAACACTATGAGTGGATCTGATCAAATGCATCAGCTACTATCACTGGACTGCACAACAATGATGGTGATGCCTAAGAGAACACCTATCCAATCCTTCTTCTACTTCGACGATCATGTTTAAGAAGCTTCATCTGATGTGCAATTATCAAAGCTACTTAGTGTGCCAGCTGTTAACCCACATTGAAAATTGAAACAAGTACTTTCCCCTCTTTAATTACAATAAATCATATATTCCTATATTTATTTGTATGGTTATAAATTATGTATGTTAGTTTGTAAAACAAGAATTTTATTTCCATAGAACAATCTCTATAAAATAGAAACAAGAATGTTTGATATTGAAAAAAACCAAGATCCAATTTATATGCTTTTAATGTAGAAAAAAAATCAAAGTTGAATATAATTATAAAATACAAACATCCTCCAAAGTGTAAACATGTAGTGAATAAAGTGGGTATGATTGTGTGGTTTTTGATTGTATGATTGAATGCTATAAATTCACATGTTCTCTATTACAAATACTGATTGTCTAGAAAATCCAATGATCTATTGGTGATAATAACATGGGTACATCTCCCCCTTTATTTTTAGTTTATGTATATGTTTATTTTGTGGGGTATTCCAATTAGAAAATTTTCAAAATCTATTTTTTTGGCATATATTGCATGAATCATAACATAAGTTATGATTCTTTTTTGTTTGTAGTGTTGTGTGCATTACTTTGTATGATTTCAGCAGAGAAAAGTATACTCATCACATGTAATTGAAAAGTATGAAATATTATGTGGAAGAAGAATATATACCCACTGGTTGGTTCTCATAATATGGTAACATAAAGTACATTTTTTCTTTAAGATTTTGAGTCATTTACAAGTTAAATTATGGCATGAAATGTACTTTATTTTGTCTTCATAAATAATCATTTATGGTTTTTCAATATTTGTGTTCAACTATTTTACATTTGTGCATCTCAACTTGTTCATCAATGAAGACATTTTTTTCTACATTCATTTTTAGTATAACATTACACCAGCTTTACTGGAACATATTATATTAGTTGTTTGATTATCTAAATATCTTTCCTGGTGTATTCTAGACAATTTCATTTTTATATGATTTGAAGTTAAGTATTTAAATTACCTTTTATATTCAAACTCAATAGGGTTTTCTTTGATGCAAATATTACATATTTAACGGTCATTAATAATAATGTGGGAAAGATGTATAAGAGAAAAAAAAAACCAAATATACTGTTAGAATACATTTATCATTACGCACATAGAAGAGGACCAAATAAAACAAGTGACACCAAACACACAATTAACGACAAGGTGAGCACCATGTCCTTGGAGTACTAAACTCTTATAGTGGATCAATTTTTCTCATGATGTCAATCTGACCATGGCACTATCAAATGACATGTACTTAGTAGGAAATAGTTACCATGCTACATATCATCATGATTCTCATGCTATGGAGGCTCCTAGATTTGTAGCATGGTGTGAAGTTTTCTTCAACTATGGTGCTTGGTCATTAACTACATAGAAATCGTGCAGACAAAAATTATTAATTAACTATTTGTCATGATTTTTGAAGCAAAAAATTGAGCATATCAACTTTGCATTTAGCATGTAGTGAGGTCATATGTAGTTTATATGTTAACATTATTCTGATTATATTTGTTTGTTAGGGTACTTCCAGAAATTTTAGCATTTATTTACTTTATATGTATGAATTCTGTGCCACTCGAATGTTGTTATCTATCTTTGAAAGGCTCCCATGAACATCTTGGTTGTTTGTAATGGATCATTTATACCAAACAAGAAGCTAATTACTTTTCTAGAAATAAATAGCTTGAGAATGAAAAATAGGACTAGTAATGTTGTACTATATTATTTTGTTATTTCCTAACTATAATTATCCAAATTATGATGATATGTTTCTCATCATATTCCACTTCTAATGTGAAAATCGTTTCAAGCGTATATTTTTATCATTGTAATTCTTAAAGTTACTATGTATATTGAACTATAAAAATACAAAGTATCCATCACAACATATTAAAAAACTTATATATGCTCATGTTATTAAATATAAATCTATATTAAGAAAATTGATATCATGTTTTAATTAATCCAGATAGTGATTGTTAAGAAGTTTAAGTTTTAATTCATGGTAGAAAATGTTCATTGCATTGAAGTAATTGCATCATTTTTTCTCACTAAGTCATGGATATTTTATTTATATGATAATTAAATCCATTAATCCATATTCTATCATATTTTTAGGTGCCCATTTCACAAAATTTGCAATATTTTCATAGACACCAATTTTTGATCAATTAAATCTAAATGTGAATTAGTCATGAGAAATAAATACAAATTTTATGGTTTCCATATAATTAATTCGAATAAAATAGTTGAGTAAATTATATTAAATAGTTGTGAGATATATGTTTATATATGAAAGATGATGAAATATAATAGGCATTGTTCCCCTTTTGTTTGCTTGAGTAAAAATAAAATAGTTTGAATCAATAAATAAATACATGTATACATGGAAGATGCCTTCTTAAATCGTTGTCAAATTGAAATAGGTCGCCATGTAATAAGGTAAATATATATCATGCTTTGAATTAAGGGAGAAGACATGGATCAATCGATATGTTTTAAAATATACAAAACTAAAATATCTACAAAAATCAACCTTCGTCCAAAGTATATAATCTCTTTAAAACATTCTACATTCAAAAAAGCATTCTCTACATATTTTTATTTCTTCAAAAAGCTCTCATGCCATAGAACTCTAAATAAGAAAATTGTGTAGAATTACACATGCAAGGTTCCCTTAGACAAAAAATTAGTTCACAACTTTGTAAAACTATAAAATAACTAAGTCTGTGTGAAATTCCTAATTAAATATCATATATAACATCTTTTCAATTCAACACGTCAAAAAAATTATATCTTTTAAAAATCATCATGAAATAGTCATTCAATGGTTTATTATCAATTGGCATACACACAATATGTATAAATATTATTTTTAAACTAATAACAATGCACATTTTGTTGTCTTTGTACTTATATATAAAACTGATGTCGATGTTTTCTTTCTAATAAATTGTGGTATTACTATTTACAAGATATTATTTATGTATTTAACATTGCAAATTTATTATCAATTTATTGTTTATGGATACTTGTGTGGTTTATATTTTTTGTTGATTATCTAATTTTTTAGAGGTACCAATGGGACACATACATGCACACACATATCCAACTAATGATAAATATATTGTCTTATGATGGATGGTTATCCACTACCTATGGTAATAGTTATGGAGATAGTGTGACATATAGTTCCCTTCTTATGTATCTTCATTGACATACATACATAGGGTCGAAGTTTCTCTTTCATGATTTCTTTTATGCATTGTCAATTATAAAACAAAAAAGGTAAGTAATAATACAAAAAAATGATGAAACATTTTAATATATTAAAATTAACAATATTATGTCAAAATAAAAATTAGTGAAATGTTTTTATAAACCTATATGTTTACAAAAAGATACACTTCTTGTGTTTAAAAACATCTTTCAATGTTCTTTAAATATAGACAACTTTCTATAACCAACTAATTAATTGCAACTATTTGTATTGTATACTTCTTTTGACAATACTTCTCGATAACATGGTGTTAATTATAATTTATGGAATTGAATATGTGTAGGAAAATTAACAATGTCTGACTGGTCTAAGTTGCACATTGTACAAATGGTTATTCATAGACAATCATGTTCTTAAACATATAGTCTTAGGTCTCTAACACGTTAGCTGACTATGAAACATTCATGCTCTACATGAAAATAGAGGAACTAACAAATGTAACTAATTAATTATGTGTACCTTCTATACAACCTTTTATTGATTCATTAGTAGCTACATTTATTATCGTGCATTTGTCATTTATTTTTAAATGAATCATTACCATTTGGAAAGTGTCCACATTATCTTATTACCAAAAATTTATACAAGTGGAAAATAAAAAGGAAATTCACTATGGTTAGCGAAACAAAATGGAATGTTGAAGGAAAGATTCTTAATATGCATGTATAAGGGTATGTTGTCTACATGATGGCAACAACACATATCTAGGTAGAATGAAATTTAGAAAAAAATACTTGGATTGAACTTGAATATCAAATTCTACTTCAACATGACATAGAACATATGAATCTGGACAACAATGGGCCATTACCAGACAATGTTCAATAATATGATCACTAATTCATTCCATTTTTATTCCAGTTCACAACAATAGGGATTAGATAAGCTACATATTTTGACCATTTAAAGAAGTACCAACTTTCAATAGTTAACCGTGAACATGTATATCATGAGATCACTACTGATTCTAACTATGTTTTCACAAAACCTCTTCTATTTGACAAATCATTTAAAGAAGTACCAACTTTCAATAGTAATGCTTTCCAAATTGGTAGATGTCTACATAGAAATATTTCATATTTGACAAATCATTACTAGAAACCAAATGGACAATATCTTTGGATATGGATTGTATAACATATTTTTCATTGAAGTTTTGTAAATATGACTAACTGTTGTCACAATTTAAAGATCCAACTCATGCATTTTATAATCATAATTAAAAAATAATGTGAAGAAAAGACTTCGAAAAACCTATACTAGGTCAACATTTTTTATTGAGAGGTGAGGCAAAAAATTATTGCAGCACTCGAATAATGAAGATGTTGCCTATTCCACCCATAATACATACCCCTAAGAAAGTGCATTGAGAGTAATAAATCTAATCAAAAAGTGGACATCACATTTGTTAAAAGGAGCTAAAGCAAAGTGACATACATCTTAACTAAGGCGTACGAAACAATCATTATATTTTGCATGTTAGTTCAATGCACCTAAATTCATGTCTAAACTTATTCAAAGAGACCAGCTATGACTCATATTGTACCTAATATTTGATCTGGTATTGGATACCATGATGAATAAGTAATTCTTAGTTTCTCAAAAAAAATATCAACCTTGAAAACAATAAATTGTGAATATGTTGTTGAAACTGATTTCTCAAATAATGAAACGAAAAGATAGTGTGTAGTAGGTTATGTATATGCTTTCATTTTATGTATATTTTTTTTGATTGAATTTTTAATTATCTTTAACTTAATAACTACTTCAACAATTCCATAAAGGGATAATAATGGTTATTATGTTTTCATGAGGAGAGAGAAAAACTATCAATTGAATAATCAAATCGTAAATACAAAGTTTCATATTATTATTCAGTTGAGCTTTATGGTGACAATTGCTTTGTTCTCCCAATAAATTTTAGATTAAGAGACAAAGATTCCTCCCCATGCCTGTAGTGGAGGCCGAACGCCCGAGAGGGTGGTAAATCAAGGCGACAATTGTGATTCAACCCGTGTCCCTTTGTTAGGAGACACTGTGCTTGACCACTTGAACAACTCCTTGTCATTTGTTCTCCCAATAAATGCATCTCATTACTAACACATATAATTTTAGAGTTTATACTTTTTTTACAATTGTGTCCCTTATAATAAATAACTTGTGGTCAGACTGAAGATCATTGCTATTTTCCTTGCTATTATTGAAAGAAATATAAGAATAAATAATGGGAAATATTTTTCTGTGTTTGAGCATCTCATGAATAAGATCATACATAGCTAACATTGTAGTTAACATCTTGATTCTAAAAATTAAATTTTTCTTCTCAAAAACTCATGTGGCTTACATATTTTTATACAAGGTATTCTATTAAGGTTATTCAAAATACAACATCAGGTAGGCATCTTCTACTCAAAAGGAAGTTAACACCCTAACATTTTTTGTTTACCAATAATAAGATGATTTATTATCATTCACAATATATTTAATCATAACTTGAGCATCATACTCCTATACTGCTCATTTTTACCATGGTTATTATTACTGATAAAGAAATAAAACTCTGGACATTATATCATTAGCAAATGTTCATTAAACTAGATTTAACTAATAAACTTGAAATCAACAAGATATATTATTAAAAAATTAGTTTTGTAAGTGCATTGGAATTCTAATGGTTAGTTTAATATAATATTTCAAATATTTCATAATATCTGGGAAATGTATAACAAGTTCATATTCAAGTATATGTCATATAGATTTTAATAAAATAAAAGCAAAAAAATAATAGACTAAACCATCGAATAATTAAGACACTTAGATGAAAGAAGATATGAACTTAAATAGGCACGTGGACTAATATCACTACAAAATTTAATGATGATATTTTTGAAATTTTGTAAGAGGTGCTAATATCATATGACAATCTTGATCAATGTATAGAGGAAACTAATAAAAAATATTTTATTGAAATGTTCTTGACTTATGTTCTATTTGTAGGCACATCTTCTATTTCTGGCTATCATAAAATATTTATTCAACCATTTTAGTAAATTTTTTGAGTATTTTTTATTCATTTATTTAAACAAGTTACACATATGACTCACATGCAAAGCATGTGCAACTACTAGTATGTATATATGTATAAGACAATTTTGATGTCATTCATAATTATTTGATCAAAAGGTCTTTCTATTAATCAAGAAGCTTTCTTATCCATCAAGAAGCACTACGACAAGACATGGCAAAGTTCATGGACATCTGCTCAAGGAGTCAATCCCTGACTAATATTGCAGTTTGGGTCAGGGCAAACTTGTGAGAAGCTTAACGTATCCCTGATCAGTAGGACTTTTTTTCAACTGACCAAGAACTTTTTGAATTGTTCAAGAAGTTTTCTATTTGGTTTGAATATAAATATCTAATAAACATTTTCCTGATTTGTCAAGTGTGTTAAAAAATCATAGAATATAATTTGGATATCAAAAAATCAAGAAATTCTCGAGTACAAATATGAAAATGTGAAAGATACAATCAAGATTGATTGATATATCGCTATAAGCAAAAACTGACAAGACTATTAATATTTTGAAAGTGGAATTAGTGCAAAATATAATAAACTAGCTGGTAAATTTAAACATTTCATAATACAGAATAGAATCATTTGTAAGTTTAGGTGACTAAAAGAAAACCAAATGCAATAGTACTATCTAAACAAAAAATGAACACAATCGGACCATATTGACCCACTGCTGCTTTTGTGGTTTCTTTTCGGACATAATCATTCCAGAACCGTATGGGTCCGGGGTCAATCCTGCTAATCTTAGTATTACCTAAGCAGAATCAACTGAGTACCAAACTGTGTTCCCAAATAAGACATGGTCCAATTCCAGAGTAACAAGCCGAGTGCCACTACTAAGTCAATCTGGGTTTAATAGTCCAACTGAGGCTAGATTTCAAAAAGCCAAACTCGGCATGACATGTGTAAAGTACATGTTATGACGGTACCTGCTTGATAATGGGTTTTGAAGTAACAAGCCTCAAGTCAAGGCGGCTTGGCAACTGTCTCGATGATTCCATCACCACTACGTGAAATATGATACATAAGAAGCCCGAATGTGCACTACGTTTACCTCCTGCAGTTGACAATTGTTCAAGCATTCGTTTATTGCAAAAACTGCAGTTGACATAGGAACTATCTACAGCAATGCTCCTAGCCCAACACTCCTGTTTGTTATCCATTTGGATAACATCCTGCACTGCCAGTAGTTTGAGAAATAGGCATCCATGCGCACTTGCATGCCTGCGAGCCAGCATCTCAGTTTATCATTAAACAACGGGTGTGGTAGCGTAGATCATTTAAGGTGATCAGTGCTGACCCCATGCGTCCGCCTCAGAAATCACAGCGCTGCTGTTCGTGGTTCACCAATATGGGGTTTGACTGTGTTTGGGTCGTGGCTGTACGTGTCTCCTATCTGAGTGCTGCAGAGCAAAAGAGAGGGTTGACGTTGTGACCTGCAGCTTCTGCAAATTAATTAGTCAGTTCTTGGAACTGGAAACATGCTCGTTGACCTATAAACGAGCTCTCGCTGTCTCATATAAAGCCTGGACGGAGAGTAGGACAGAGATCACCGTTTCTTCGTGAAGTAGTTGGTTTATTGTATGTACTTCAAAATACAAAGGAACAAACTTTAGTTCTATCGTAGGAATCTAAATTTCCTCTCTTCCTTATATATGGGTTCTTATCCGTGAATTAATGGAAGAATCACACGTGTATGGTGGGATAATCTAAAATCGGATTTGGGTCGGCTCGATCCCGAAACTCTTTAACCGGACACGTCAGCGCATGTGCATGTCACGTCGTACTATTTTGTCCTTTGGTTTACTCAACCAATTCTAAACCAACCGCTCGCTAGTCGTTGCTATAAAGCAAAGACTTCATGAGTCTTTTTGCATCACATAAAAACACTCTTTTGTTGCCTCGTTTTTCTCATTCTTCGCTGATGCTATCAGTGATTGCTGGAAGCGCAATCATCTGTTCTTTGTCGAGGCACTATACTTGCATGTACAGGCTTCACTGCTCCAATCGTTGTTGTATCCTGAGAGAGTAACCACCATCGTTTGCTACCGCACCAACCTACGATGTCGAGTAAGATGAAAATATTCTTAAAGATTACACCTTGCACGCCTCAATAAGTTTGATAACGACTTCTATTCCATAAGTTCTTATTCTTTATCCAGTTAAAATAATAGTCTTTAGGAGTTAAATATTATGATGCTAAATAACTTTGAAGCGTCGAAGAAATTGATGTTAAAATGAATGATTGAACTACACATATCAATAAGGTGTACCTCTTTTTTTGATATCCCATCAATGGTATTCTAGAGTTAAGCACGCTTGTTGTTGAGTAGTTTACAATGTGTGACCTATTGAAAAGTAAATCACATGATGAGTGTTTTTAGTATGTATGCCCAAAGAGTCAATCATGTGATGATTGTAATGGTATATCTTATAAACGATTTGATTAATAATAAAGGCAATCTTTGTCTATGTGTTTGTTCAATTATGAGATAATAATATAACATGACAAATGTCTAAAGAATGATGTTACTAAATGACATATGTCTTCAGATTGAGGACCTGGACAATGAGATCATATTTATGATAAGAGTCCATGCATTCTTAGTATGTCCCTAGTCGGTAGTTATTGTGGAAGCTAATAGACAATAAAAATACATACAACTAGAGTGTATATTGGTTGATGACAAAATCTGAATAGTCATGATATGTAATATCAAATAAAAAATATAGATACTAGTTAGAGAACAGTTTATCAGACAGACCCACCTTGAGAGTGATACATAGAAACCATTGAACAGTAGTAAGAATAAACTATCATAGTGATGGTGGTGATTGTGATTCTTAAAGCTGAAATCACTACACTCATAACATGTTGCTCGATGTACTTTGACATAATCCAACATGACCTAGAATAAGGGTTACCATAAAGGTGATGCTTGGATACATTGTGACTCATGGGGAATAACTAGAATGATGTAGATGGCATTTGTCCATCCTACTAGAGTTGATATCTCGGCCACATGATAAATGAGACTGATAAATCTATGTCCATACTCATGTGAATAAATATATAATATGTGAGATCAAATGCATCTCAGACAGTCTATTTGAGTTTAATGAATGTAGATTGAATATTAAAGAGGATGATGATTCCATGTCTCGAGTTCAATGTAGATATTAGAGACAAAGGAGCTACATGTTCATTGTAACACTAATCACAGATTTTAGGTTGAAGTTGTTCTCCAACTTTCTAATTACTTGGGTAGTAATGAAATGTTGCTAGATACCACTCATTGCTTGTGATGTCATAAATTGATTAGTGACATTCACTACCAACATAACTTGAAACTGATAGGATCACATACATATGATTTATCCGGAATAGGAGTTTACTCCTAAATATAATTTCTGAAATATGACTACTAATGTGTTACGTATTCAATTTAAACAAGATTGGCTATCAGAAATTTGAAACATCCGATTCAACCATTGAATCGATTTGTTCATATGTATGGACTGATCGATTCAGATGCATGAACTATCTGATTCAGGTTGTGAATCAATTGGTTGGATGAATAATTCGATTGGATGAAGGATTGATGCTGACATCATGTTATACCTTAATCGTCATATTAAAAGCCAATGCAATTGCAAATATAAAACATAATGAACCGACCGATTCAAGTGTTTAACCAATTGTATCCTATGTGAACCGACCAGTTCATTAGTAAATCAGATGGTTCATGGTTCACGTGTTCTGAAGATTCTTGAATTTCCATCATCTTGAAACCCAAATGATCTAACCTTAACCTAGCCATCCTATATAAAGATGGACAATCTAGGCTTTCGGTAGACTCAATAATAAACTCTGATAATTTTCATCTTCTCACACTTGTGATAACATGAGAACCCGAGAAAGTCTTATCCGTAAAAGGGAGAGACTTCAAGGGAGACACAATAAGGAAAAGTAAGTTGACGTCAATATGTAAACGTTCAAAGGGAAAACTTCTTCTTGTATGTTCTAAAAGAATGATAGGATTACATGGACTACGTAGAGGCATGGAGGCCTTTGCCATCCACTAGGAGGATATTTTCAACCGTCATATGCGGTGCTACACTAGAAGGCCACCGCCAACAACCGTTTGTTTTCAACTTGTGAAAGAAGCACGCTACGACAAGGGTAGTCGCTGGACTTGCTCTATGACCATGTATATGCCTTGCAACCTTCCTTCCCAATCCATAGTTGTTGGCGTGATCCGCTGGTCAAAGGGAATATGGTAAGATTTTTTTTTTCATTTTTGTTCTCATCTCTGTTGTCATATTTTCCAACAGTGGTATCAAAACAACGTCAATTATTGTATTTTGGGATTTAATCAATATGATTGGATTTTTATTTTATCATTTATTTTATTACATATGATATGAATATTAAAATGATCAATGTACATATCGTATGTATTATGACATACAATCACAATTAGTATATACATAATATTATATATATGCAATTTAAATATGTCACCCTAAAATTGTATTAATGGTGGATGTAATCAAGGTTATGACCAATACCCTATGGATATGTGTGAATGGTTGAATGGTGTTATTCCTATTTTATAATTGAATTTTCATATCGAGCCTCTCACTCCTTTTCTATATGTAAAAGTATTAATGCTTTCCCTCCTATGCTCCCCTCGAATGTAACTCAAGGTTTCTCGATTATAATGTATAAGTTAAATAGGATTAGGATAAGTTTTATTTCCTGCTATGACAATGAAGGGGTTCGACACCAAACAAATTGACCAGCTCAGAAACCAAACAGACTGACTAGGAGACTGAGGAGGCCAGGTGTAGGAGGAGCCAATCAATAGGTTGGTACCCAATCAATCGAATAGAGGAGTACATATATCACTTAAACTGGAGGCCATTAGACTGATCCAAGAGACCAACCAACTGACCAGTAGGCCAACCGATCGGCTCAAGAGTTGAGTAGATTGACCTGGACTGATTCAAACATAGATCCTCTTCAACAATAGATTGCTATGTATGATGTGGATCTTAGATGGTAGAAATTTTTTGTGGCTCCAAGGAATTGCATTAATATGGACATAACCATCGCTTAGAATCTTAATTGCATTTTTTGTTTGTGGATATAGTATGTATACATATTATAAATATATGATATTTCGATATGTATATATATATATATATAATTCCTCAATCAAATATTAAGTCTTAGATGCTTTCCATATGCCACACACATGAAAAGCTTGATCGACTAAGTGTGGGTATGCCAAACGTGGTGCATTGTCAATCTCATAAAAGTGTGATGGTTGTTATGTTAACCAACCACACAGGTTGTGTCACTATTACGTTGGCATTTGGGTCAGACTTACCTAGGTGACCTTAATGAGATTAAGTATATAAAATTATGCATACAAATTATGGCAAGAAGTTGTGCATACCATCTATTCAGAAAAGTCACATGAGATGCAATCAGCAAAATATTACCTACCTTAATAATTGGTTGTGAACGCTTACGTCGATTGGGTAATAATTTAATTATCTTGGGGTTTGACTCACTATAAAGTTGTACGCTGCAATCTTCCAAATTGATACATGAGGGCTATCAATTTGAACAAAATAATAGGAATAATATTTATTTAAAAGCCTAATAAATATCATCAAATTTTATTTAATCAAATCAAATTAAAAGTGCTTTAAAAAACTACAAAGTTTTATTGTAGAAATAAATGGCAAACAAATCATCATTGTGATCAATGCTTAAGAAGGACAAACTTAACGATAAAACTTCCATGACTAGTTTTGGACTTTGAGAAGGGTTCTCAATGATGAGTGTAAGATCTATGTCCTCAATACACGTGTGCCAGAAGAACCTGCTCCTAATGTGCTTAGGGATGAGGTGGATGCTTATTGAAAGTGTGCCAACAATGGCTTAGACATTATGAACCTTATGCTATGATGTATGAACCAAGATTTTCCTGAGCAACATGAAGACATGGGGATTCTTGAGATGTAACACATCTTAAGAACATGAACTCGAATCATACAAAACAAAAAACATACAATGTCTCAAAGGTTCTCTTTTAGTGCAAGTTGATAGAAGGAGATCTAGTATAGACCCATGTGTTCAATATGATAGGATATGTGAAACATCTAGAGAGTCTAGGATTCCTTTTGAGTCAAGAGTTGACAACATATACGATTCTACAATCATTGCTGAATGAGACAACCATTTTATCAAATGTTATTACTTGAGTAACATGGCTAAATTGCTATCAGAATTTCTTGACATGTTAATAAATTCTGAAGCATGAAGGAAGAAGGACAAACCCGTGATGGTGATAAGTAGAGTGGTCAAGGACGAAAGCAAGGCCAAGAAGAATTCTGAGGCTAAGTTGAAGTCCAAGTTTTAAGCACTCAAGACAAGGAGAAAGGTAAGTGCCAAATGAATTTGTCCTTTTCACTTAAAAGGATTCAAGATGATGAAGAAGGGGATAGAAATCTCCAGTTAGGTATATAGGTTATTGAGATAAACATGTCAGCTTCTTCATAATGGGTACTAGATATAGAATGTGGATCTTGTTGGAAAATATAGGCTTAAAGAAGGGCAGTGGAAATAAAAATTTATCTATTTGTATTCCTATAACAGCAAGATCATGTCAATAACTATAAAATAGGAAATATGGTTTAACATGTTTATACTTAGTAATGGAGAAAGTCCAACGAAAACAACTTGTTGCAGTACAACTATCTTCTAGTTTCTCTTGGACAATGTCTATGTAGCTCTTGGTCTTCACCATGAACAACAAACTCGAACAATGTTTGCAACGGTTCCTACGGTCTTGACATGGATTGCAAGATGATGGTGCCCTCCTAACTATGGGAAAAGGCCTCCTCGCCTCCATATAAGTTTACACAGACCAACTAGAAATCTTGTCATTCTAGTAGAATAGACATGTAGGAGTTGTCCCTCCTATTGGTGTACTAGTCACCAACTTGCTCTCCCACAATATTTCTCCCTTGCTTTCCCTCTCTTTAGCGGGTAGGACTTGATCAAGCTCTCTATTGGTAACCACAACCAGAGAGGAAAACAATTGTCACAAGAAATTGAGTTGTGTTCTGGGAAAGCCGCCAATACCCCTCTATTTATAGGAGGGGTTAGGGTTTGAGTTCCTAATCTGTGTGGGAGTGAAAGGGACTAGAAGATCATGAACTTTCACAACCTACGAGTGTCAAGCCTGTCAGTTCATATGCTAGTCATTGTGTTTCTCAACCACATATGAATTAGTGAAGTCATTTCCAATTAATGCACATCATCAATTCTTGTAACAATCGAATTAAACAAGTGAAACGATCAACTTTTCTCACATATTTGGGAAAGTCACCAGAACCTTTGGTTGGTACAACCAAGACAGTCACTTTGCTAGGTGAACTGGTTGTATCACCCAATCTGATCTGATCGGTTCACTTAGTGAGCCAATCGATTGGTGTGATGATTCATGTAGAACTTAGACAATTCAATTTTCAATCAACTTGAAACTAGATGCGGCTGCCTCAACACTTGAGTTGATCAGCTGATAGTCTAGCCAGCAAATTTGTTGCTTGAATTGAATTCCTAAACACTTTAGTAATGAATCCAATCTTCATTCATGATTAATATCCTCTTCTAGACGAGTTCCTATGTGTGTGACCCTATAGGTCCCATATCACATTGGAAGTAAATGTCCATAACTAGCTTATGACATCACAAGTAGAGAGTGGTGCCTAGCCACTCATGAGTGCTACCGATGTGAATGGAATGTTGGAGAACAACTTCAACCTACAATCTTTGTAAGGTGTTTCAATTATTGTATAATTCCTTTGTCTCTTATATCTGTAATGAACTTGAGGCATGGAATCGTTATCGTCTCAATGTCAAATCCATTTTCCTTGAACCTAGAGTAGGCTGTATGAGATATATGTGACCTCAATATCGTATATTGATTCAGATGTGCATGCACATGCATATCTTAGTCTCGCTTATCAAGTGGCCATGATATCAAGCTCTAGTAGGAGAGAAAAATCTCATCTACATCACTCACATCAGTTCCCAATCACAACTACCCAATGATGACCTTTATGGCAATCCTTACTCAAGGTTATGTTTGATGATGTCAAAGTATAGCGAATGAGATGTGATGAGTGTAGTGACTTTAGGTGTAAGAATCACAATCACCACCTTCACTATGAGAGATGACTATACCCACCTATGCATGGTTTCCATGTATCACTCTCAAGGTGGTCTGTCTGATAGATTGTTCTCTAACAAGTATCTCTGTTCTTGGTTTGATATACCATATCAAGACTGACAAGATTATGTCATCAACCAACACACACTCTAATATTGTGTATCACTGCAGTCTATCTTCCTTCTATAGTAACAACTGACCAAGGACGTAATTTAAAATTTACAAACTCTTAACATCCATACGATCTCATTGCTCAAGTTACGTACTTGAAGACATATATCATTGAGTATTGTCATTCTTTATACATTCACTAAGTTTCCTTATTATCTCAATACTGTATGAAACATAATGAATGGGAAGCTTGCCTTTATTATTATTTATTAATTAGATCCTTTATGTAATATTCCATCACAATCATCATAAGATTGGCTCTCTGGGCATACCTTACCAATAGACTCCCACTTGCACTTAGAGCCAATCACCCACAAATCTCATTCTTAGTGATTTCAACATGCCCATCATGTTTCTTCTACGCAAGTACTAATCCAGCATGTTAGCAACATTTTTCCAATCATCTGTATATTGCATGTTTATCATCTCTTCACTGTGAGATGAAATTTCCATAATATGGTATATGATATTCCTTTCCTAACCAATCAGATTTGTTGTTGTCATAGTATCTCCCCTACTTCATCAATGGGTCAAACATCTTTAAGTTCATCCATATGAACTTTTAGATCCATATAGTATCCACCGTGTTCATAACACCAAGATACTCAGCTTCTATTGTAGAAATGGCTTGCAGTTTTGAACATTGCTAACTTACAACTCTTCTCCTTTGAAAATCAAACAAATTTTAAATTGTGATAACTTTTGTCATTTAGGAAGCTTGCATTGGTGTAACCCTTTATACGCAACGCTGCCTTGTTGTTGATCATCTAGCAACACATCCTTCAATGTTTTACAAGTACTAATGGATGTCTTTAATGACATTCCAATAACTCTAATTGGAGACTTATATCATCTTGTCATGTCCAGTACATACAAGACTATGGGATGAGTACATATAGCATTCATGATAGATCCATTTCTTATGTACATGGAACCTTACTCATGGCTTTCCATTCATCACAAGAATCAAAACATAGGGTTCATGAGAGACTAATCTGGATTCTCTCTTATTGAATCCTTCATGTTGAAATCTTTCAACATCTTGCTGTTATATGTTCTCATATATAGGCCTTGAAACTTAAGAACTATCATTATAGATCTTGGTCCCTATCTCATAGAATGTTTTACCCGATCCTTCATTGTTCAAGGTGTTTTCCATGTCACTTCTCAATATTTACAATATTGATAATATTATTCCCCATCAACATGTTGAATATTTATATATGTTCCCACCAAATAATTTGTAATCAAAAATTTCATCTTTTATCTTGATTCAAGTCAAACTCTTTGAATATCTTGTCAAGTCAAAATACCCCATCTCTAAGATGCTTATTTCAATCCCTCAGATTGTAGTTTGTAGCTTATAAACTAGATTTAATTCATGAAGTTATAAAACCTTTTGGTTGTGTCATGTACACATCCTTTCAAATACTCCTTTTATGGAATCCAGTTTTAATCTTCATATGCCAAATCTCATAGTCTATAAAACATGCAAAAACAAGCACAACAATTGGTGAATGTAATCTTTCATGTTCAACAACTTGAACTGATTTGAAAATCATTTCAATCAATATGTCCTTTTATGTTATCCATGTAGGTCTTTGCAACAAGACCCCACTACATCCTTTGGGCTTTACCCATTAGGTGGCACTAGAAAGGTCACACCTTGTTAATATACATTGACTCCAAAATGGATTTAAGCCATTTCTCATAATAATTTCTGGTTGATTTGTTGTCTCATTAACTTATGACCAAACCATATGAGTCATTTGATTCACAATCCTCAAATTTCAAATGTGTTCTACTAGAACTATGAGGTTCTATGTTACATGATGAACTTGAGATTCCACAACAACTTATGATTGTCTTAGTTCTCTTGTACCCAATGTTGATCTTGAACTTTTTTATTTCTACTTTTACTCCCATTGATTCTTTTTACTAGTACAAAAATGACATATAACGTCACATTTGATGGCGTCAATTAAAACTAAAAAAATGATGCCACTATACTATGACGTCAACTAAAAATGACAACCATCACCTATATATGAAGGCTGACCGATTTATAAAAGACACGAGTATCACTTTTTCTTTAATGTCAATTTGTTGACATAAAAATCGACGTCCAAAATCACCCGTGAAATAGATTTTCTAAGGAAAAAAATTTGCCTACAAAATTTTCAATTCGGCGTCGGTTGTACTAAAATTGACGACATATGTTTGTGCCAAGCCCCCGTGAAAATTTTTATCCCTAAGGATTTGTTAAATTTTGACAAGGAACCCATGACTAAACATCCTTCGCGAGGCAAAATTTATCCCCTCATTTGTCGTCAGTTCTTACCAAAGAATTGACGAGGATGTGTGTTCGCACATCGTCTGTGCAAAAATATCCCCCCCCCCCCCCCAATTTGCCTATTCGGCGTCAGCTTTTGGTTGGCAACTGATAATTATGATCATAACTCAAGAACTATTTTTTTGTCAGGTTATATGGATAGACGTCGGTTGTTGTATCTAAAACCGACGACAAACACCCTGTCTAGGAGCATTTTTTTTATAGTTGCATATAGGTGTCGGCGTTTGTGTGTGACTGATGCTTATTGGTTTTAAGCATTATATTTTTGTAATAAGTGACACCTATTGTTAACTTAATAGCCCCCGTGTGAACCAGACTCTTCCCCTTCCCTGTTTTATTCCTAATTTCACTAGCTAGGTCTGGCAATTTTGTTGTCGCTCGCCGCACCGTCGATCTCTGTCTTCCACCCACTGCCTCCACTCCTCTGCTACTCCATCCACTCGTCTGATGCATTCCACCATTCTATCTCCTCTCATCTGCCACAGTGAGGAGCTTGGACCTGAAGATGTCGGTGAGTTGTTGTGCTCACCGCCTGAGGATGCTGGCGGAGCAAGCTGCTGTGCCCACAGCTTGAGGAGCTGTTGCGCTCAACGTGAGTAGAGCTTTGGAGCTCAATGCCATCGTAGCTTTAGAGCTCAACACCACTGGACTGCTTCCCCTACTACTATAGGTAAGTTTCATATCCCCCAATCAGCCCATGTATCAATAAATGAATATGCATGTTTGAGCCAGTAATCAAATAAAACCCTAATGTTAGATCTATGATTTGGTAGTGATGTGTCACCATAACATTTACATGAATCCATATTGTATGATGTGGATTGATGATGATAATGCATGAGCTAGTTTGAAATTTTGAAATAAATTATGAATGATAGGATACCTACAATTATGTGTAATGATTATCTTGATGATGAACATATATGTACATTGGAGATGTTGAAATCAATGTTATAGAATATGGTACCTAGACTAGGGTATGATTAATACTACAAGATGTTTCTATTGTAAATCAACCTAGGATATGAGCGATGAAACTAGGATCGTAGGTATATAAATGACAACATTGTATTATGGCCTAGAAACCTATTTGAGATTTACTCATTAGGAGTAAATCTTGGATAGTCCCCAGTTTGGGACTGTTCTTGAATACTTAATCTCACTTAGGATGTAAGTGTATAATGTATATTTGGTTTTCATGATGTTTCGTCAGCACTTCCCTATTTGTTCTCTAAGTACATATGCTGGTGAGCATTTGCACATGCACATCGATGTACTTAGAGAACAGCGGGGAAATGCTGCCAAAAGTTTCTTGAAAACTCAATACACATTATACACTTACTAGTGAGATTCAATGTTTAAGAATGGGATATGTGGTACACATTTATTATATATATATATATATATATATAAGACCCTAGAATCTAATATTTTTAACACTGAACCCTAATCTTTTAACGCTAAACCCTAATTTAAATCATTTAATCCTAAATCCTAATCTTTTAACGCTAGACCCTAATCTTTAAATCTTTTAACCCTATACCCTAATATTTTGACGCTAAACCCTTAACTTAATATGTAATCCCTAAACCCTAATATATACTTGTTTTCTCTTCGATCATAGAATGGATAGATCATTGATGTCCATTCCAAATCACTGCACCCCTGAGCTTATTTTTGGTCTTGATTAGTTTATTAGATTTGCAGAGGAACATAAAACAACATGGAGATAGTGTCTACTGTCCATGTAGGCATTGCTGTAATAACTTGAAAGTCAGCACTGGTGATGAAATCAAAAGTCATGTCATGTGCAACGGGATTGTACAAGGCTATACAGAATGGTATTGGCATGGAGATATTTCAAACCTAAAATCAGTAGATGTCGATAATAGTGCTTGTGTAGAAGAAGAAATTGTCTCTGATGATGTAGATGTGAACGAACCAGTTCTAGTAGACACCGTTGATGAGATGTTGGATAGTTGTGGGGTAGAGTACACGAATCCACCTCCCATGTTTGGTAACATTATGCATGATGCTGAGAGACCATTATACATAGGTTGTACTAAGTTTATGAAGCTTATAATTGTGTTGAGATTGTACAAGCTGAAGGCTAACAATGGATGGAGTGAAAAAAGCTTCACGTCATTGTTGTCTCTGTTGAAAGAAATCCTTCCCAAAGGAAACTATGATGACCCATGATTTTAGGGTTTTAAGACTCGTTATAGTATTTGAAGTCTATGAATGTTTGTTTCATTAATTTGAAGCTGAGTTGACTTTTATCTGACCATGGATTCTTTGACCCTCAAGTATGACTATAATTCCATGAGAGGATCAATAAGATCTACGAAAGGCAAATCATGTATATGGAGATGATTGATAATAGTTATAAGTCTATATTGAGGACATATGCATTTAAGTATCCAATGAAGTATACATGGTTTCATATGACTGAATATTGCTATTGGATACTACTAACGTTTGCAACAAAGAAGAAAACTGATTAAATGATGCTTTATGAACCTAGGTCATTATAATATCTGAAGCATGCTAAGATTTAGGCTTGTGGGATGCAGCTAATGTTTTTCCTTGTTGCTTGGATGTTTCAATTCAACCCACGTTATACTTCAGATTTAACAATAGGATACATGGATCCTTGAAAGCAGTAGATTAACATGTAAGTAGTTAATTACTCAACTACTACCTCCATTTCTCATGGAGAGACCTATATACTTGGGGAACAAGTCAGTGGTGCCATGTCTCCAATGTACATGGAGCATGATCAAGATATAGAACGAGCCATCAACTGCGCCATGTTCGGATCTATGTAACAACCCTGACTTGCGGGATATGGGGTATGGTGAGGTAGTTCATCCCAGATTCCTCCTTACCCGCCATCTCCTTTTTCCCCTCAACGGACCCGCAACCGTAGGAAGTTAGACCTACAACACCTAGTGCATGCCCTATTGTGGTGTGGAGCAACCCCCCACCATCATCTCCAATCACTACCACCATGAGTTATTTCCTTCTGCCAAACACCACCTCAAGTCCGCTGCCGACTACAATTTCAACCACGGGCATCACCACCCATAAAGATCACAGTAAGGATCACTTGCAACTGGTTTGGGTTGGCGCTGACGGAGGCGACACTTTCAAATAACAAGCGTTAATGCCTACCTATGGATCCTCATCCTCACCTCGCTAGCAACAACCTGCAACAGCCAGCGACACTGCTCCTCCTACCAGCCCCCTCTACAACACCATCAACGATGAGTCCTAAGTGGGGATAGGCCCCTAAGTGGCGGCTACAACAATTTTAAACTAGCCATCGAACCTGAAGGATCTAGATCCCCATTTCTCCTCCTTTCACGTCCTCCACCTCTGTCGTGACTCCAAACAAGACACTACCTTGGAGCTCTGAAGCTCCCATTATCTCATCACTACAACAACAACACTGACCAGATGAAGGGCGACATATATCAGGTTGTCATCCCTTGGCATGGAGGCTATGCTCATCGACACTCAGCCTCATGGTGACAGTCAGGGAAGAGCAGACACAATTAGCATTCTCTGGTACTCAGCCCGTCCCCTTTCACCCTTGATGGGATGTGTGCCGGTGAGGAGAGAACTAATGAGGAGGACAAGCTCCAAAACTTGCTGCAGTTCCATCTCCTACGGTGGCGCACATACTTCCCTCATGACGGTTGTCCCCTCACACGACGGTGCTCATGCTGGAGCAGAAGCATAGAGAAATGTGCGTGTCCCGGGGAACAGAAAGAAGGAGTCGGGCAGATTTTTTGACGACCCAACCTAAAAGTCGGTCCAGTCATTGAACCGGATGACCCAAGATAAACCAGGCTGCTGATCCACACCTCAAACTAAAGGCTAATGTGGGCCATAACTAGAGCGCCACCTCAGGCCCTAGGCCCACAACGCAAGCTAATCTATTTTTGCTTTTCAGAAAATGGCATTATCTTAGGAATGACACTAAAAACAGCTCTAGTACCCAATAAATCCACCAAAAATATCCCTAGACTAAAAAAAATGTGCACTTTAATCCTGGACTCCTAGATTAGACCCTTGAATCACTATCAATGATGATATTTAATTTAGAGTATGATGCTCCTTTTTAGGGTTCATTAAATATAATAAATAATATACAATTGATATCAATTCTCATAAAATTCTTCTAGAACCCTAAGGATGATTTAAGACCAACTTTGAGCTCTAATATGAATAATATACATAAATAATAGGTCTTTTTCTCATTAATGACTAATTAGATTCTTTAAACCTCATATTATCTAGAAAATAGACCAATCATTAGAAAAATATGAAAATTGGACCAGACCCCGATGATGACCTCCTGATCAATAGAAAAATATCATAAACATGTTCTAAGTCAATAAAACCTAAATTTGGTCAAAACCCTAATTTGGACCTAAATATCATTAATAATGATGAACATTGTATTAATGATGATTAAATGTTATGAATCAAGTGATGACCAGATATCTAGATGATCAAGAATTATTAGGAATCTCTGAACTCAGGTACGTGGATTATTTAATTATATGACTATGGTTTTCTTGCTTGCAATCATGATATGTATGTATTGCTATGTAGTACTCATTGTTTTATCACTTGAAAACATAAATTATGAGTAGATGTTTTGTAGTTATTTAAGGTGTTCATTATCCACCCTTATGAGGGAATGGATTAATGTTGACTAGTACACCTCTCTAGAGCACACAGTGTACGGGGAGTTTCCTTAGAGTACTTGGTACACAAGGATGGGCCCAATATATATGTTTTGGTACTAGTCCACCTTAGTAATGCAATCCATCTAGAAAAATGAGTAAAATTGACATATTTTGCTTAATAAAGAAATGTTTTTAATGATTTTCTTCCTTTCTTTCTGCAAGTCTTTTCAAATTATGAAAACCATGAATATATGTATCTTTCTCCCCATGTACTCGACGCCTTGTGTGTTGATTCGTTATTTCCCGTATGTTTTAGGTTCATGGCTAGCATGGGATAAATGAACAGGGTGTGAGCAGTTGTACAGCTTTACCTATTGTGTGTAGATCCTAGTTAGCATACATGTTCATAAACTATAGAATTTTCATTTCAATATGTAATTGTAAATCATTTTGTAATAATTCATTTGTAATAAATTACAAGTTTGAATGTTGAGAAATGTTATGGTGTATGCCTATTGTTGTATGTTCATGTATGTGTATCATGCTTCCGCATCACTCTCTGAAACAATTGGCTAACATTTTCAGATTTGTCCTCTCGGGCCTTCTAAGTCTCAAGACGATGAAAATCTAGGGATGTTACAGTTGGTATCAGAGCATGAACAATAGTTACACCTGAAAATTGCTCACCATGTGACTTAAAACAAAATTTCACCTTTCACATTAAACCTTAGAAACTTAGTAAGTTGTTCTATAGGAATAAGGTTTGACTTAGCCTCTAAGTTAGAACCTAGATGTTCAAGAACTAGGTTTAGACAAGTGTGAGAAACCGTTTCCATATAGAGCTCATATGAATTGGGTAGCTACACTAGTCTACATCTCGTTCTCACCATTTTACTAGGTGACATAGCACTAGACTATCTACTGTATGTGGGAAACTTGATTTTTCTGATTTGGTTTTGTTTTCCAATCTGCTCGAGCCTCGACTGTCTTCTCTGGCATCTTCTTTCTCAGAGAACAACTATATAATATTTTATTAAATATATGTAAATATAAAATGCGTCCCTCACAATGGAGAGTAGTTAGTGTTCATGCAACCTAAGCGAAAGGGAGTGACATTAGTCTAGATGAGAGAGTAGTCTAGATTAGATGTCTAGAGCCTTGTAAGGAAATGTGATAGATAGATAGACAATAGAATGATAGTTGATATAAGCATGGATGATGTTATCTGAGTTCTACCTCTAGTGATATAAGTTTCTTTATATGGATCTAAGTTGTATATGAGCTAAATCCAATTGTGAAGATTCTAAGCTAAGTCTTGTTGATGAAAGTGCATTCTCGTTTCTTGCTTAAGATGAGCTAAGTTTAAATGAAATTGAATATGCATGTGCCTCAAGCTCTTTTACAAAGGAGGACATCCAGTGTTGGGACAAGATACGTGGAGAACTCTAGAGAGAGTGAGACCTACAAGGAGAGGGTCATAGGACCTACCCTACAATATATGAGAAATATGAGATATGTGTAAAATGATGTGTCCTAAGTTGGATACTCCTAAGTATACGAGTTGAGTCCCTATGCATGAATCATGTATATAAACTAAATCCTAGAAGTGAGAGTTGGTTTAAAAAAATGATGGGTAGAAAACTCATTATGAGAAAGTCAATCCATTTGATTGAGTTAGGTCTTAACTTGAGTGACATATGTTTGTGAATCTCATCATTAGCTACAAGTGAGGTGATATATGAACTTTGGTCTAAGAATAAAATGCTTTGTGCCTATGATACTCATAAATGTTGTTTCTTCCACTTATGTTTCTCTATATATGGTGTTAGAAACCTCACTTGAGCTATTTGGATGACCATGTATGAAGAGTCACTCATATAAGCCTAACCTATGTGATATTTCCTTCCTGTATCATATATGCAATATTCAATTATGAAATCATTATAAGATTGGCTTAGTACATTCTCTTTCCCTCTACATCACGTATGCAAGATATAAGTTTGAAATCATGAGCTTGGAATTGACATACCCTATGGATCATAAATTGCATGATCTTAAAATATAACTCTTAACCTCAATTCTTTGATTATAAGATTCTAGTTTGATGATAAACCTCAGACAATAGGGTGAGACCCTAATATATAAAATGAAGATCAATCCCCTTCAATGATGAAAATATAGTATGATGTTGATCTTAAACCATATTAATAGGGTTAAGTTTGGAATTTCTAGAAAATAATGGAATGAAATCTTGACATCACCTTGTGTTATTTACTAGGGTGAAGGATGAAACCTTGAGAAAACCCTCTCAACCCCAAAATTGTAAAGGAAAAGAAAATACCTATTTCTTAAGGGATTATGGGATGTAAGTCCTAACATAAAAGAATATGAATAAGACATTAAATGATGATTCAATCTATATAAGGTGGGATGCATACATCTGAGGTGTTCTAAATCCCCAAATGACAACATAGGATACATCCAAAAAGTATTATAGTCTTGGCACCTAGAAGTTGCCTCCTATATGATGTTGGACTTTATGATTACCACTTAAGTATGAGATTAGTTGAATTTCGAGGATGAAATTCCATATAAGGTGGGGTGAATGTGATGACCCATGATATTAGGGTTGTGAGACTCATTATAGTATTTGAAGTCTATGAATGTTTGTTTTCGTTAATATGAAGCTGAGTTGACTTTTATCTAACCATGGATTCTTTGACCCTTAAGTATGACTATAATGCCATGAGAGGATAAATAATATCTACGAAAGGCCATTCACGTATATAGAGATGATTGATAGTAGTTATAAGTCTATATTGAGAACATATGGATTTAAGTATCCAATGAAGTATACATGGATTCATATGATTGAATATTGCTATTAGATACTACTAACGTTTGGAACAAAGAAGAAAATTGATTAAATGATGCGTTATGAACCTTGGTCATTATTATATATAAATCATGTTGAGATTTAGGCGTGTGTGATACGGCTATTGTTTTTCCTTATTGCTTGGATGTTTCAATTCAACCCATGTTATACATCAGATTTAACAATAGGATACATGGATCCTTGAAAGCAGTAAATTAACATGTAAGTAGTTAATTACTCAACTACTCCCTCTGTTTCTCATGGAGAGACTCATATATCTGGCGAACAAGTCTGTGGTGCCATTTCTCCAATGTACATGGAGAATGATCAAGATATAGAACGAGCCATCAAATGTGCCATGTTCAGATCTATGTAATAATCCTGACTTGAGGGATATGGGGTATGGTGAGGCAGTTCATCCCAGATTCCTCCTTACCCTCCATCTCCTTTTTCCCCTTAATGGATTCATGACCATAAGAAGTTAGACCTGCAATGCCTAGTGCAGGCCTTACTGTGGTGCAGAGCAACTCCCCACCATCATCTCCGATCACTACCACCACGAGTTCTTACCTTCCGCCAAACACCACCTCAAGTTCTCTGCCGACTACCACTTCAACCACCGACATCACCACCCATAAAGATCACAGAAAGGATCACCTTGCAACCAGTTTGGGTTGGCGTTGACCGAGGCGACACTTGCAAATAGCAAGTGTTACCGCCTACCTATGGATCCACATCCTCACCTCGCCAGCAACAACCTGCAGGAGCCAACGACACTGCTCCTCCTACCAGCCTCCTCTGCAACACCATCAATGGTGAGTCCTAAGTGGGGACGGGTCCCTAAGTGACAGCCACAACAATTCCAAGCCAGGCATCAAACATGAAGGATCCAGATCCCCATTTCTCCTCCTTTCACGTCCTCCTCCTCTGCCGTGACTCCAAGCAAGACACTTCCTTGGATCTCTGAGGTTCCCATTGATCTCATCACCACAACAACAACACCGACCAGACGAAGGTCTGTGTATATCAGGTCATCATCCCTTGGCATGGAGGCTACACTCATTGACACCCAACCTCAAGGTGACAGTCAGGGCAAAGCAGACACAATCGACATTCTCTGGAACTTGGCTCTTCCCCTTTCACCCTTGATGGGATGTGTGTCGATGAGGAGAGAGAAAAGGAGGAGGACAAGCACCAGAACTTGCTGTAGTTCCATCTCCTACGGAGGCACCCATACTTCCCTCATGACGGTTGCTCCCCTCACACGATGACGCTCACACTGGAGTAGAAGTGCAAAGAAACATGTGTGTCCCAGGGAATAGAAAGAAGGAGTCGGGCAAATCTTTTGACGACCCAACCTGAAAGTCGATCCAGTCATTGAACCGGCCGACCCAAGATAAACTAGTCTATTGATTCATGCCTCACACTAAAGGCCAGCGTGGGCCATAACTGGAGCACCACCTCAGGCCCTGGGCCGCATGACACAAGGTAATCTATTTTTTCTTTTCAGGAAATGACACTATCTTAGGAATGACACTAAAAATAGCTCTAGTACACAATAAATCCACCAAAAATATCCCTAGACTCAGAAAAATGTACACTTTAATCCTGGAATCCTAGATCAGACCTTTGAATCACTATCAATGATGATATTTAATTTAGAGTATGATGCTCTTTTATAGGGTTCATTAAATATAATAAATAATATCGAGTTGATATTAATTCTCATAAAATTTTCCTAGAACCCTAAGGATGATATAAGTCCAACTTTGAACTCTGATATGAGTAATATACATAAATAATAAGTCTTTTTCTCATTAATGACTAATTAGATGCTTTAAACCTCATATTAATTCTAGAAAATAGACCAATCATCAGAAAAATATGAAATTAGGACCAAACCCCTATGATGACCTCCTGGTCAGTAGAAAAATATCATAAACATGTTCTAAGTCAATAAAACCTAGATTTGGTCAAAACCCTAATTCAAACCTAAATATCATTAATAATGGTGAACATTGTATTAATGATATTAAATGTTATTAACCAGGTGATGACCAGATATCTAGATGATCAAGAATTATTAGTAATCTTTGAACTCAGGTACATGGGTTTATTTAATTATATGATTATGGTTTTCTTGCTTGCAATCATGATATGTATGCATGCTCTCTTCTATTTGCAAATATTGGATGTAGTATTTCTATGTAGTACTTGTTGTTTTGTCACTTGAAAACATAAATTATGAGTAGATGTTTTGTAGTTATTTACACAGTTAGAACTAAGGACTCCTGGTCGTGCATCTCCTAGGGCTCCTCTGGGAAATGACACATCTAGGTCTTCTCGCCACCGAGGCGTCGTCTCTCTTGTGTTTTGCAGGGCTTCTCTGCGCTATGGCGGATGAACTTGTGGAAAGGTACGCGACACTGAGGGTTCAAGAGGAAGAGGAGAATGATGTCCTTGATCTCCAAGGGGCGTCGGAGGGGGAGGGAAGCGAGCACATAGCCCTAGCGCTGGTCGGACGGCTGACGACGGATAGGCCATACAACTTTCCGGTGTTCAAAAGGACGATGACTAATGCTTGGGCGCTGAGGAAGGACATCAGCTTCAGGCAGATATCCAGTAACCTTTTCGTGATTCAGTTTCTCCATTGGAAGGACAAGGAGAAGGTCGTTGCGGAAGGTCCATGGAATTTCGACAATCATCTTCTCGTCGTCAGGGATATCAATCCGGAGGACACACTGTCGAAGATGGTTCTCAATCTATGCCTGTTTTGGATCAGGTTGTACAACATGCCTCTAGGGTACAGATCGGAGGAATCGATTAGGGCAGTGTCTAGCAAGATCGGCAGGGTCGTAGACGTTGATAGGCACGACCTCGGATGGGGGGCGTCGTGCAGGGTGTGCGTCGAAATTGACATCACAAAGCCCATCTGAAAGTTGCAAAAGATAAGAGACAAGTGCGGCAAGGTTGTTCCGATTGAGATTAGATATGAACGACTTCCATCTTTTTGCTACCTTTGTGGCATCATGGCCCACCTTGAGAAGGACTGCAGAGAGGAGGAGGAGGGGGCGGAGGAAGGTACGATGCCCAGACACTGGGGGCCTTGGATCAAGGCGTCGTCGACAAAGCGGTGGATTGTACCGATCAGGGAGGAGCTATTGGGAAGGGAGGGGGCGTCTAAGGAGCTAAGGTTTATCTCCAAACCGAACGCAACACGCACGACGTCAGGGGAATAGAAACGCCACGCTGACGCGAGCTGACGGCGCCCTGATGCTGACGGGCGTCCGGGAAGAGAGAAGGCGTCGGATGATTCAGTTGAGATGGTGGACTTAGACGATGTGTTCGTCAAGTGGGCGGATGCTGCAACGGCATCGTCGGGGACATTTGGCAGGTGTTTGGACGCTGCAACAACGTCGACAGTGGCGCTTGGCAACCGAGTTGATGCTGCAACGGCGCCGATGGCTACTGACTTTCAGTGACGGACGAGGGACACAGCTATGGTGTCGATGAAGGTGGTCTAGGGTGCTGTACCCCAACCTGCGGAGGGGGCACGGACGCCTAAGGGTGGGGCGTCAGCATCACTGACGGAGATGCAACGGACGACTAAAACCCAAACTACTAGTCGACGCAGTGTTACGAGTATGACGGCAGATAACAACGCTCAAGCGCCCATTGGGGGCGTCGACATCAACGTCCAAGGTCCAGCGGAGTCTTCCAAAGGTGCATGTCAGGTGGGACGTGTGTATTCCAACATGGCGGATCACAAGTTCGGGGACAGCAATGTGCAGGCATCCACAGAGGATGTTGACACAGGGGTGACACAGCTGCTCCAGGACAACAGCGGGGCTAATGAAGATGCAGGGTGTGTTGGGGAAGGAGGGGCAGGGGAAGAAGGGGTGAGGTTGCTTTATACGAGGTCGATGCACCATAGTGGGAAGAGTGGAGAGGGAAAGAACAAGGTAAGGCGTCGAAGGTTTACAAGGCTTGGATCGCGACAGGTGGGTGTGGGGGAGGGTGAGAGGGCATCACAGCGAGTCCTGGAAGGGGGAAAGAGGAGGAGAGGGGGTGCGGAAGGTATGGAGGGGATTGAGGAAGGTGAGATGGGAGTGGTCAGAAACTACACAACAGTAGCGGGTGCTGGCGAGGTCCAGGCCCGTGAAGAGCCATGAAAATCCTATGCTGGAACGTCCAGGGTCTGGGCAGCCCTAGGACGGTTGACTCTCTTAGGAGGCGGTGCTGGAGAGAGATGCTTGACATAGTCTTTGTGATGGAGACTATGTGTAGAGGGAGAGACCAAGAGGAGGTGAGAAGGAGATGTGGGTACAATGCGGGGTTTGGAGTGGATAGTAGGGGGAGAGCTGGAGGTTTGGGTCTGTGGTGGAGAGGGGAGGAGGTGTCGGTGAAGTCTTTTTCGGACCATCATATCAGTGCGGTGGTGGGAAGGGAGGACAGTCAGTATTGCTTTTACTTTGTGGGGATTTATGTTGGGGCAGAAACTCATGAGCGTCACAACACTTGGAGGCTGATGGAGGAGCTTTGTGCACAGACGACTTTGCCTATTGTCTTCGGAGGGGACTTCAACAAGATACTTTTTCAATCTGAGAAGCAAGGAGGTCAACCTAGGCATGAATGGCATATGCGGAACTTCAGAGAGGCTATGGAGAGATGTCAGCTCACTGATTTGGGATCCACCGGAAATAAGTTTACGTGGAAGAGGGGACAACAGGTAGACACGATGATTCTGGAAAGACTTGACAGGTTTTTAGCGGACAGGAAATGGTGTGACTTTTACAATATCAGAAAGGTCAAAAACTTCCCTATTCTCAACTCGGATCATGGGCAGATTCTTTTATGGGCAGAGCACAAGAATCATGACGGTGGACAGGTGGAGAAGAGGTTCAGATTTGAAACTTTCTGGTTATCTTCACCGGAATGTAAAGAGGTCATCACTCGGGCTTGGGACAGAAGCTATGATTTGGGTCTTAAAGGACAGACGGACTGTTGTGTGGAAATGCTTGCTGGATGGGCGGCAGATAAATTTGGTAACATAAGAAGGAGAATTCAGTAGCTCGAGAAGAGGCTTGGTCATGCCCAAGATAAGCCACCATCTCATGACATGTTGCAAGAACGTGAATCTTTAGGGAGAGAGTTACATGATCTTCAGAGGCTGGAAGAGAGCTACTGGTTGGCTAGAGCTAGGACCAATGAGATGAGAGACGGAGACAGGAACAAAAAATACTTTCATCATAAAGCTAGCCAAAGGAAGAGGCACAACACCATCGAAGGTCTCTTTAAGGAGGATGGGAGTTGGCATACGAAGGAGGATTCCATTGCTGAAATTATTTCTTCTTATTTTAATTCTCTCTTTTCCAGCTCAACCCCTCACGGGATGGAGGATTTTCTTGAAGGCATGCCTAGGGTGATTGATGAATCTTCTTGTTCAGATCTGGAAAAGGTTCCTACTGAGATAGAAGTTTGGAAAGCGCTTCAACAAATGCATCCAAATAAAGCTCCTGGACCGGATGGGATGAAGGTTATTTTCTACCAAAAATTTTGGGAGGTGATTAAAAGTAGTTTGATGGATTTTATTTCTAAATGGTGGAGAGGGGAGATTGGCCTAGATGACATTAATGATACTGATATAGTTCTCATTCCTAAGACAAACAGTCCTGTCCGTCTATCTGAATATAGACCTATCTGCTTGTGCAACGTTTCATATAAGATTATTACTAAGGTCTTGGCAAATAGAATCAAACCGCTGATGAATGGGATTATCTCGGAGAATCAAAGTGCTTTCATTGAATGGAGGATGATCACTGACAACGCGTTGGTGGCATATGAGCTGTTTAATACTATGAAACACCACAAGAAAGGAAGGGAGGGGCTTATGGCGCTTAAGCTGGATATGAGCAAGGCATACGACAGAGTCGAGTGGGTTTTTCTTGAAGGGTTTATGGAGAGAATGGGGCTACCGCCTATTTGGAGGAAGAAGGTTATGGAGTGTGTTACAAGCGTATCCCACAAGTTCATCGTCAATGGCAATAGGAGAGGTTCTTCAAAACCATCCAGAGGACTTCGCCAAGGTGATCCTATATCCCCTTACCTTTTTCTTTTTTGCGCTGAAGCACTTTCTTTTTCTCTATCCAAAGCTGCACAGGTCAACAAAATACATGGGACAAGAATATGCAGAAGGGCACCACGGGTCACTCACCTACTTTTACCAGATGATAGAATTGTTTTTACAAGGGATACCTCAGAAGAATGCTCCGCTTTAGCTGAAATTTTCATCCATTATGAGAGGGCATCCGGGCAGAAAATCAATTATGAGAAGACGGAGGTTTCCTTTAGTACAAACATCACTAGCGAGAGAAGGGAGTTCATTAAAAATCTACTGCAGGTGAAGGAAGTGAATAGGCATGAGAAGTATCTAGGCCTTCCCACGGTGGTAGGCAGGTCCAAGAAGCAGGTGTTTGCGGCTATAAAGGATAGAGTGTGGAAAAAATTACAGGGATGGAAGGAGCAATTGTTGTCCAGACCAGGGAAGGAGGTATTGATCAAAGCATCATCCAAGCAATTCCTACGTATCTCATTAGCATCTTCAAACTTCCGAAGGGAATTATTGATGATATCCATTCTATGATGGCACAGTTCTGGTGGGGATCGAAGGAGGGGGAAAGGAAAATTCACTGGATGAGCTGGGATAGATTGTGCAAACCCAAGGAGAGTGGGGGCATGGGGTTTAGGGACCTGAAAGCTTTCAACCAAGTGCTCCTCGCTAAACAAGGATGGAGGCTGGCAGTCTATGGAGATTCTCTCGCTTCTCGGGTACTCAAGGCGAAGTATTACAACACATCTTCTATTCTTCATGTCGAGTTAGGGGGGAATCCCAGTTATACATGGAGGAGTATTTGGGGGGCGCTACAAGTAGTTAAGAGTGGCTTCAGGTGGAGGGTGGGGGATGGGAAAAATATTCATATCTACAAGGAGAGATGGATCCCACACTTGGGGGGCACAATGGACAGATACTTGATTCATGGCCCAGTGGATTACATATGGGTAAGCGATTTGATGTTTGGAGGACCTAAGAGGTGGAACTGAGAGGCGGTGGAGACTTGCTTTCCTACACATATAGCTCGGAGGATTCTTAACATTCCACTGTCACAGCTGGTTGACGAGGATACTCTTTATTGGGATAAGGAAGGCAATGGGAGGTTCACTGTGAGGAGTGCTTATTTTTTTATTCGGACAGGAGAGGATTTAGTTGACGGATTGGACATTGAATTGTGGAAGAGGGTTTGGAAGCAAGGTTGGCCACCGAAACTGAAGCAATTCATATGGAGAGCTCTCAGGAATATACTTCCCACTATGTCAGAATTGCATAGGAAGCATGTGACACCAGATGCCAGCTGTCATCGCTGTGGACAGTGGGAGGATTCTTCTCATGCACTACTACATTGTGACGTAGCCAGACAGGTATGGGCGGCCGATGTGTTTGATTGGGGCGGATGGCTGGATAATCACGACGTGGCGTCCTTTGTTAGGAGTCTTTTACAGGAGGAGGACAGCAGGCAAAAAGATGTGGGCGCTACTCTTATGTGGGTCTCATGGTCAGCGAGTAACAAAATCATTTTTGAGGATCATCCCCCCCATATACCGGGTCTTGTGGCTTTTTACCTCAGCCTGGTTGCTGACCATGCACGCTATCATGGGGCTGTGGGTAGAGCTGCCTTTTCTTCTACACCTCCACATCAGGTTTCATGGCGCTGCCCACCATACGGCTGCGTCAAGATCAATGCAGATGCATCAGTCATTTCAGCAGAAGAGAACGGATGTGCGGCAGTCATTCGGGACGTTAGCGGTCAGCTTTTGTGGACCTTCCAATGCCGGTTAGAACAACCTTACTCGGTGCTTAGTGCGGAGGGTTTAGCTGTCCTACACGGTATGTGTTTGGCTCTTAGGGAAGGGTACACAGATGTTGTGGTCGAGACGGACTGCCTGCTACTAGTGGAAGCGGTCAAGAAAGGATATGGAGGGTGAGGTTATGAAGACTTTATTTCTCATGATATTGTTGATCTCTCTTGTAGTTTCCTTTCTTTTAATTTGTGTTTTGTTAAACGGCAAGGCAATAGAGTAGCTCATGCCTTAGCCGCTGCTGCCTGTCATTTTTTTAATCCTCACATTGTCGGTGACGACTTTGAGGATCAAATCCATGTACTTGCTGCAAACGATTTGATTACTTAATAAAATGGCGGGCGCCCTTCCTAAAAAAAAAGGTGTTCATTATCCCCCCTTAAAAGGGAATGGATTAATGTTGACTATTATACTTCCCTAGAGCACACGATGTACTGGGAGTTTCCCTAGAGTACTCGGTACATGAGGATGGGCCCAATATATATGTTTTGGTACTAGTCCACCTTAGTAATGCAATCCATCTAGAAAAATGAGTAAAATTGGCATATTTCACTTAATGAAGAAATGTTTTCTATGATGTTCTTACTTTCTTTCTGCAAATCTTTTCAAATTATGAAAACCATGAATATATGTATCTTTCTACCCATATACTCGACACCTTGTGTGTTGATTCGTTGTTTCCCGTATGTTTTAGGTTCAGAGCTAGCATGGGACAAAAGAATCGGATGTGAGCAGTTATATAGGTTTACCTATTGTGTATAGATCCTAGTTAGCATATATGTTCATATACTATAGAATTTCCATTTCAATATGTAATTGTAAATCGTTTTGTATATGCCTATGGCTGTATGTTCATGTATGTGTATCATGCTTCCACATCACTCTCTAAAACAATTGCCTAACATTTTTAGATTCGTCCTCTCGGGCCTTCCAAGTATCGAGATGGCGGAAATCCAAGGACGTTATAGTTTGTATCAGAGCATGAACAATAGTTACACCTGCCAATTGCTCACCAGGAGACTTTAAACTAAATATCACTTTTCACATTAAACCTTAGAAACTTAGTAAGTTGTTCTATAGGAATAAGGTCTGACTTAGCCTCTAAGTTAGAACCTAGATGTTCAATAACTAGGTTTAGACAAGTGTGAGAAACCCTTTCCATATAGAGATCATATGTATTAGGTAGCTACACTAGTCTACATCTCATTCTCACCATTTTACTAGTTGACATAGAACTAGACTATCTACTATGTGTGGGAAAATTGATTTTGCTGATTTGGTTTTGTTTTCCAATCGGCTCGAGCCTCGACAGTCTTCTCTGGCATCTTCTTTCTCAGAGAAAACTATATAATATTTTATTAAATATATGTAAATATAAAATGTGTCCCTCACATTGGAGAGTAGTTAGTGTTCATGAAACCTAAGTGAAAGGGAGTGACATCAGTCTAGATGAGAGAGTAGTCTAGATTAGATGTCTAGAGCCTTGTAAGGATATGTGACAGATAGATAGACAATAGAATGATAGTTGATATAAGCATGGATTACGTTATATAAGTTCTACCTCTAGTGATATAAGTTTCTTTATATGGATATAAGTTGTATATGAGATAAATCCAATTGTGAAGATTCTAAGCTAAGTCTTGATGATGAAAGTGCATTCTCTTTTATTGCTTAAGATGAGGTAAGTTAAAATGAAATTGAATATGCATGAGCCTCAAGCTCTTTTACAAAGGAGGACCTCCAGTGTTAGGACAAGATACGTGGTGAACTCTAGAGAGAGTAAGACCTACAAGGAGAGGGTCATAAGACCTACCCTACAATATATGAGAAATATGAGATATGTGTAAAATGATGCGTCCTAAGATGGATACTCCTATGTATACAAGTTGAGTCCCTACACATGATTCATGTATATGATCTAAATCCTAGAAGTGAGAGTTGGGTTAAAAAATGATGGTAGAAAACTCATTATGAGAAAGTCAATCCTTTTGATTGAGTTAGGTCTTAGCTTGAGTGACATATGTTTGTGAATCTCATCATTAGCTACAAGTGAGGAGATTTATGAACTTTGGTCTAAGAATAAAATGCTTTATGCCTAAGATACTTCTAAATGTTGTTGCTTCCACTTCTCTTTCTCTATATATGATGCTAAAAACCTCACTTGAGCTATTTGGATGACCATGTATGAAGAGTCACTCATATAAGCCTAAACTATCCATATTTCCTTCCTATATCATACATGCAATATCCAATTATGAAATCATGATAAGATTGGCTTAGTACATTCTCTTTCCCTCTACATCACGTATGCAAGATATAAGTTTGAAATCATGAGCTTGAAATTGACATACCCTCTGGATCATAAATCGCATGATCTTAAAATATAACTCTTAACCTCAATTCTTTGATTCTAAGCTTCTAGTTTGATGATAAAACTCACACAATAGGGTGAGACCCTAATATATAAAATGAAGATCAATCCCCTTAAATGCTGAAAATCTAGTATGATGTTGATCTTAAACCATATTAATAGGGTTAAGTTTGGAAATTCTAGAGAATAATGGCATGAAATCTTGACATCACCTTGTGTTATTTACTAGGGTGAAGGATGAAACCTTGAGCAATACCCTCTCAACCCCAAAATTGCAAAGGAAAAGAAAAGAACTATTTCTTAAGGGATTACGGGATGTAAGTCCTTACATAAAAGAATATGAATAAGACATTAAATGATGCTTCAATCTATATAAGGTGGTACACATACATCTGAGGTGTTTAAAATCCCCAAATGACAACTTAGGATACATCCAACAAGTATTATAGTCTTGGAACCTAGAAGTTGTCACCTATATGATGTTGGACTTTATGATTACCACTTAAGTATGAGATTAGTTAAATTTCGAGGACAAAATTCCATATAAGGTGGGGTGAATGTGATGACCCATGATTTTAAGGTTTTGAGACTCGTTATAGTATTTGAAGTCTATGAATGTTTGTTTTCGTTAATTTGAAGCTGAGTTGACTTTTATCTAACCATGGATTCTTTAACCCTCAAGTATGACTATAATGCCATGAGAGGATCAATAATATCTAAGAAAGGCAATTCATGTATATGGAGATGATTGATAGTAGTTATAAGTCTATATTGAGGACATATGGATTTAAGTATCCAATGAAGTATACATGGATTCATATGACTGAATAGTGCTATTGAATACTACTAATGTTTGGAACAAAGAAGAAAATTGATTAAATGATGCTTTATGAACCTAGGTGATGGACTCAGAATTGAGTCAGAACTTTTAAATTTATAACCCGAATCCTTTTAGGAGGCCCACAACTTTTATTACGGGGTCAAAGTTGATATACGGGGTCGAACACAGGGACGTCATGACGTTTATGACGCCACCAATTTTTTTTCTTTAGTAAGATAAGACAAAAGTGATAGTTGAGGAAAATATGTGGTAGAACTAGTATAGCGGGTTGTCACGAAACAAAATAAAGAAAAGAAAAGAAAACAAAACAAAATAGAGTCCGTGAGATTCTACTGATCAGAGAGAAATAGTTCTTGGCTATGTAACCACAAGTTGGGTAGTCTATGCACCCGTTCTCAGGCATAGACAACTCTCGAACACCCGAGAAAGCAATCTATATCCAAACATAGTACATACTATCGTGTCTGTTCATGTGGGTCATCCCACTCGCTCTCGTGATGTGTGACTAGAACCATCAATGATATGTCATCGAGCCGCTCTTGAGGATGACATATCAATAACTCAGAATATACTAAGTTCCCTCTCAGGTCTTAGGACATCCAAAGATATTAGGAACAGAGTACCTTGGATCTTCCTCCTCTCAGGTTCAGATCCAAACTATCTTCTCACGCCTATTCCTACTCGGATCTCTCGATACTGAAAGAAATAACAGTTCAAACTATAGGGAGATCAACCAAACTAGAAATCACAACTAGAGAGAGAAGATAGAACAAGAAAACATACTAGATCTAAAATAAATCTACCTGCTTAAGGTAAAAGTACATAAACATGCCCAACACGGGCTACATAGCCAAGAAGGAGCTCAACTAGCCATAGACAAGCATAGTTGGCACCAAATAAAGATGAAAGAACATCATTGTACAAGAAACCAAGGAACACAATAGAAGAAAGGGGAAGAAGAAGAGATTTAGCCCATGGAGGAGAGGTGGCTCTTGCTTCTTTGCCTCTGTATAGGCTGGATCTCGTCTTTTGGTCCTCCTTCTTGATTAGATTTGGACTCCTTGTTCCTCTCTCTCTAGATCCGCCCCGAATAGCAGCTTGGTGGGTGAACAGAGATGGAGGACGATAGAGGTCGTGGGTCTTCTCACTCCTCAGCTTCTGCCCTTGGAGATCAAAGACCAGGGGATGATGGAGAGTGGTGGAGATTGGAAGCTCGCTGAAGAGGAGGGCTTAGGGTGAGCTCTTTGGCCTTCTCAGACCTCTGGACTCTCCCCCAGAACTCTGGGAACCTTCAGATCTCGGAGCAGTAGCCTCTCGACATCCTTGGTTGAGGTCCCCCTTGAAATGAGTGAGGGGGCATCTATTTATAGAGGAAGACTACAGACCATTGCTAGCAGGTCGCGGGGTCAGCCACGGTCGTGGCCTATGACCACAGTCGTGGCCAACACCACGGTTGCGGTTCATGGAGTGGAAATCGCGGTCACGGTGATGAAGACCACGGTCGCGGTCTGGGTGCCACGGTCGTGGCGGGAGACCATGGTCATGGTGGAGGGCGTCGGCCATGATCGTGGCGAGGGAAGACCGCAGTCGCAGTGTTGAAGGCAAAGACCACAGTTGTGGTTCATGGCCACGATCGTAGCGAGGGAAGACCGCGGTCGCGGTGATGAAGATCGTGGTCGCGGTGTTGAAGTCGAAGACCGCGGTTGCGGTTCATGGCCATGGTTGTGGCGGGTGGGTATAGTCGTGGCGAGGGTTCGCGGTCACAGTCGTGGAAGGTGAAGACCGCGGTCACGGTTCATGGCCACGGTTGTGGTGAGGGATCCCGGTCACGGTCATGGAAGGGAAGAACGCAGTCATGGTAATGAAGACTGTGGTCGTGGAGCCCAGTCACGGTCGTGGTGATGGACGACCACGGTCGTGGCAGGTGGATAACTACCATAAAAATAATGTGTTGGGGAGAAATCTTTGGAGAGTAGATGTCTTCTCAGGTTCGGTGCTTGTAACTCCCAAAATTGGCTAGATTGGCTACTTTATTGGCTATTCTAACTACATTATCTAATGAGAGAAAGAAAGTATAAAACATGAGCATTATTGGGCATATTAAGACCAAAGTGGCACGAAACTATAGATAAAATGCACAAATAATATACATAGATTTGGGTGTTATCAACTACCCCAAGCTTAAAACTTGATTTCCCTCAAGCAAGACTGTGCTCAAAGAACAAAATTATAACATCCAAATTAAGCTTGGCAATAGATGCTAAGGTTAAGAAAAATAGTTTAAAGCATCTATTCTCCTGATCCATGTCATTTCAGAATAAACCCCCACCAATAAACCACAGTCCTGCTAAAGCAAGATCAAGGAGTTTCCAGGCAAGATTTAGCAAGTTCACTACAGTCTGCCGATACTCATGAGGGTTTGAATCATAATTATTAAACATTAAAGAATTGTCACAAAGATTATCATGTGGGTGATGAGCATTTAGCCATCGCCATGATTCCATGCATACCAATTAGGAATACCACGCCTCACACTTATTCATGTCCTTAAGAAACACAGCAAAAAGACTCTAATGACTTATGAGGATCTCGATCTGCATCATGTTGGTCCATGTAGCGAGCAACGGTCCCTACAGTCCAAACCAGTTGGTCCAAAGCAGTGAGATGAACTCCTTGTACTGCGCCCAAACCAACCCTTCTACTGGGATGTTCTCATAGGTCTCCTAGGGGTTCCTGGTGACTCTCTAATGAGCATTTTGAGTGATACTACCAGGAGCGACATACCCACATTCGTGAGCGTAGTCATACACCGACTGGGCATAATCCTCAACTCTCATAAAAGAGAAAACAATGCTCATTTATTGTTCACACTCAAGCTTTTATCATCTGTATTCTATTTGTAGGCATGGGTGAGAACTATATAGATATTTTGGGACTTTGTGGGTGGCCAAACCTCTTTTGCACATTCTTTTTATATTTTTCATCTTGTTGACTCAATCTAATGTGAGAAGGCATGTAGTCCATCAAGGAAAACATTTCATCTCGATTATAGCTCAAAACTCATCATGATCCTCTTGAAACCTATGTGAAAAGTTGCAATTATGATTCAAGAATCCTTAGAATAGAGGCAAGCTCCTGAAACCACAACTAGGATTCTTTGATCGTGTTTCAACTCATTCCAACGGTCCTTTACCATGGATTTGCCATTCACGACATAGATAAAGGGGATTTAGCTTTAAGCTATGAAAAAGGCACATAACCTTACATTTTATTACCAAACTCAAGGAAAGAGTCAAAGAGCAAGCCGAGCAAAAGGTCAAGCAATTTTTAAGATGAAAACTGTGCATTTAGGCATAAAGTCAAGCATTTATCTATTAGATTCGCACCACATAGGCATAATTGCAAAGCTAAAAAGGTCAAAATTTTGAAAATTTTAAAACTAAATGCAGGAAGTAAACACGTATGCAAGAAGGGTGAAGAGAAAGAAGGGTGAAGCCTACCTACTACCCCAATCTTAAAACTTTACTCGTCCTCAAGCAAGACTTAAACTTGAAATAGTGAGGCAGGAATGCATGATTTTAATGGAAGTTATTGAAGTTCTAAAGATGATGCATGGATGCAAGGATATAAAAAAATAGTTAGAGGAAAGAAACTAACTAACAAGAACAATGAAGAGTAAAATTTATTGTAATAAAAGGACGAGAGGTTGGGTAAGAGAAAAGGGGGTGGCTACCCCACGATACTGACACTGGGATCCCAAATCCTAAGTTTTGGGACCAGTGTCTTGCCGACACGTTCCACCACATAATAGAAGTAGAATAGGTGGATGTGTTGGCCTTGCTGAGTCCAAAGAGGCGAAGTGAAATCTGGTGACTCGGTGAAGTCATCTTTGTTCTGGAAGTGGCTTGAACTGTACTACGATGAATTCTTCGGCATATCATCCTCAGTGTACCTTTCATTAAATGAATCTAAATATGAAGGTCCTGGGATGTCGATACAGGATGAGATGTAGGGGATAGGTTGAATGACTTGGGTAGGATCCATTTCTCCTCCCTCCATCTCCGAACTTGAGGTTGGATGGTTAGATAAGCTACTATATATAGTCTGAGTCATCCAATCATCTTCTGAACATGAAGTGTCCCCAGAAGAGTATGGTTGTTGTTCTTTCACCCCAAGCTTGTCACCTTCTATGGGGTCTGGGGTTTCTTCATGCTCAACAACCATGTTGTAGTGAACTGTCCATCTACCTCCCTTGAGTTCCACCAAGCCTTGAGGAGGGATGGTGGTGATTGTAAGCTCGCGTTGTTCCAGCTCATCATTGTCGGTGTATTCACTCCACTGAGATGAATAGTCACCATCATCCTCACCATATAGATTGTTCCAAACCATGATCGGCATACTTCTTGAAGATAAGTGACAAGTCTCAATGTGAGGATCATCACTATGGTCTGGATCACTATCTGAATCAGATTCATCAGAACAAGCTTCACTTTCTGATAGTTAGTTTGTTTGACTTCCCAATGAGGATAGGAGTCATCATCTTCATAGACCCATTCTTGTTCCTCCATTGGTTCATCACCTGGATCATCTGGATAGAATGAAGAACTTCCCCACGTAGGTTGGTCTTCACAGAAAACCCAGGTGGATCCAGTTGATGATCTGAATCGGATGGTGAAGCATACTCCTCTTCAGATACTGGCTTCTTCGTTGTCTTGTGATGGTAGCTGTAACTGAATTGTAACCAAATCTATGAGCTCTTGAAGCCTCCTGCCTTGTTCAACATCTTTGTCATGAAGTTGTTGTACTTGAGCATCAATGCTTTTGAGACCCGTCAATTCTGCCATGCACATATGAGGGGAATCTACTGTATCAAACTGATGCACATGGATGGATCCTTGCTCAAGAGTTCGAAGTAGACTTCTACTGCGGTCTACAACCTCGGTGACTAGTGTGAGATGACGATCCTACTCTTCTAGTAGTTGTTGCATTGGATCGACATCTTCTTGGAGATGAGGGGATAAGGAGGTGAGTGCGTGAATACTTTCCCTAGTTGACTCCACTACCTTAATCAGTTCTTGGTCCCATGATAGCACGGGAGTCGAGGGCTGACTGGCAGTCTCCGTTGTTGGAATCTCGACATATGATGACGGTGGAGGTAAGTATACCTCGACTAGATGTAGAGAACAACCTTCAATTATTTTCTAACAGTCGGGACTATGGAAAAACTCGAGAGGATAGGTGGACAAGATCACTTGTCTTGCCTAAGCGAAATCCATGGCTGCAAAAGAGTATAGGAAAAAAAGAAAAGGTATTCAGTATATATGAACAAGTATGTTTAAAATAACAGAAAAACTATGCATATATACGGACTTAAAGTGATAGAACAAAAATCTACTAGGCATGAAAATATGGAAAACCCACGTCCCCGACAACGGCGCCAAAAAGTTGATCGACCCAGAATTGAGTCGGAACTTTATAAATTTATAACATGAATCTTTCTAGGATGCCCACAACCTTTATTACGGTGTCGAAGTAGATATACGGGGTCGAATATAGGAACATGGTGACATTTAGGATGACACAAATCTCGTTCTTTAGTCAGATAAGCCAAAAGCGATAGTTGAGAAAAATATGTGCTAGAACTAGTCTATCGGGTTGTCATGAAACAAAATAAAGAAAAGAAAAGAAAACAAAACAAAATAGAGTCCGTGAGATTCTACTAATCATATAGAAGGAGTTCTTAGCTATGTAAGCACAAGTTTGGCAGTCTATGCACCTGTTCTCGGGCATAGACAACCCTCGAACACCTGAGCAAGAAATCTATATCCAAACGTAGTACGTATTGTCATGTCTGTTCATGTGGGGTCATCCCACTCGCTCTCACAATGTGTGACTAGAACCATCAATGATATGTCATCAAGCCTCTCTCGGGGATGACATATCAATGCCTCAGAATATGCTAAGTTCCCTCTCGGGTCTTAGGACATCCAAAGATATTAGGAACAGAGTACCTTGGATCTTCCTCCTCTCGGGTTCAGATCCAAACTATCTTCTCATGCCTGTTCCTAATCGAATCACTTGATACAGGTAGAAATAGAAGTTCAAACTAGAGAGAGATCAACCAAAGTAGCAATCACAACTAGAGAGAGAAGATAGAACAAGCAAACATATTTGATCTGAAGTAAATCTACTTGCTTAAGGCAAAAGTACATAAATATGCCCAACACAGACTACATAGCTAAGAAGGAGCTCAACTAACCATAGACAAGCATAGTTGGCACCGAACAAAGATGAAAGAACATCATTGTATAAGAAACCACGAAACACAACAGAAGAAATGGGAAGAAGAAGAGATTTAGCCCATGGAGGAGAGGTGGCTCTCGCTCCTTTTCCTCTGTATAGGCTAGATCTCGTCTTTTGGCCCTCCTCCTTAATCAGATCTAGACTCCTTGGTCCTCTTTCTCTCTAGATCCGCCCCAAATAGCAGCTTGGTGGGTGAACAAAGGTGGAAGACGATGGAGGACGTGGGTCTTATCTCTCCACAACTTCCCCCTTTGGAGTTTGAAGACTAAGGGATGATGGAGAGTGGTGGAGATTGGAAGCTCACTGAAGAGGAGGGTGTAGGGTGAGTTCTTTGGACTTATACTGGACTCTCCCACAGAACTCTAGGAACCTTCAAATCTTAGAGCAGTAGCCTACCCGCATCCTTGGTTGAGGTCCCCCTTCAAATGACTGAGGGGGCATCTATTTATAAAGGCAGACTGCAGACCACAGCCAACAAGTCGTGGGGTCGGCCACGGTCATGGCCAACACTGTGGTCACGGTTCATGGAGTGGAAATCGTGATCATGGTGATGAAGTCTGCAGTCACGGTCTGGGTGCCACAGTCGTGGTGGGAGACCACGGTCGTGGTGGAGGGCGTCGACCACCGTCGTGGCAGATGGACACATTCGTGGCGAGGGAAGACCGTGGTCGCAGTGATGAAGATCGCAGCCACGGTTCATGGCCATAGTCGTGGCGAGGGAAGACCGGGGTCGCGGTGATGAAGATCGTGGTCGCGGTGTTGAAGGCGAAGACCGCATTTGCAGTTCATGGCCACAGTCGTGACGGGTGGCCATGGTCATGGTGAGGGATCACGGTCGCGGTCGTGGAAGGCGAAGACCGCAGTCACGGTTCATGGCCACAGTCGTGGTGAGGGATCACGGTCGTGGTCATGGAAGGGAAGACCGTGGTCGTGGTAATGAAGACCGTGGTCATGGCGCCCGGTCACGGTCGTGGCGATGGATGACCACTGTCGTGGCAGGTGGGTAACTACCGCAAAAACCATGTGTTGGGGAGAAATCTTTAGAGAGTAGATGTCTTCTCAGTTCTGATGCCTGCAAGTCCCAAAATTGGCTAGATTGGCTACTTTATTGGTTATTCTAACTACATTATCTAATGAGAGAAAGAAAGTATAAAACATGAGCATTATTGGGCATATTAAGACCAAAATGGCACGAAACTATGATAAAATGCATAGATAATATGCGTAGATTTGGGTGTTATCACTAGGTCATTATAATATCTGAAGCATCCTGAAATTTAGGCTTGTGGGATGCGGCTAATGTTTTTCCTTATTGCTTGGATGTTTCAATTCAACCCACGATATAATTCAGATTTAACAATAAGATACATACATCCTTGAAAGTAGTAGATTAACATGTAAGTAGTTAATTACTCGACTACTACCTCTGTTTCTCATGGAGAGACTCGTATACTTGGGGAACAAGTCTGTGGCACCATGTCTCCAATGTACATGGAGCATGATCAAGATATAGAACGAGCCATTAGTTGTGGCATGTTTGGATCTATGTAACAACCCTGACTTGAGGGATATGAGGTATGGTGAGGAAGTTCATCCCAGATTCCTCCTTACCGTCCATCTCCTTTTTCCCCTCAATGGATCCATGACCATAGGAAGTTAGACCTACAATGCCTAGTACAGGCCCTGCTGTGGTGCGGAGCAACTCCCCACCATCATCCCCAATCACTACCACCATGAGTTCTTCCCTTCCGCCAAACACCACCTAAAGTCCACTGCCGACAACCACTTCAACCACCAGCATCACCACCCATAAAGATCACAACAAGGATCACCTTGCAACCAGTTTGGGTTGGCGTTGACAGAGGAAACACTTGTAAATAGCAAGCGTTACCGCCTATGTATGGATCCTCATCCTCACCTCGCCAGCAACAGCCTACAACAGCCAGCGACACTGCTCCTCCTACCAGCCCCCTCTACAACACCATCGATGGTGAGTCCTAAGTGGGGACAAGTCCCTAAGTGATGGTCACAACCAGGCATCAAACCTGAAGGATCCAGATCCCCATTTCTCCTCCTTTCACATCCTCCTTCTCTATCTTGACTCCAAGCAAGACACTACCTTGGAGATATGAAGCTCCCATTGATCTCAACACTGCAAAAACAACACCAACCAGATGAAGAACGGCGTATATCATGTCGTCATGCCTTGGCATGGAGGTTACGCTCATCGGCACCTAGCCTTACGGTCATAGTCAGGGTAGAGAAGACACAATCGACATTCTTTGGTACTCGGCCCGTCCCCTTTCACCATTGATGGGATGTGTGCTGGTAAGGAGAGAACAAAGGAGGAGGATAAGCTCTAGAACTTGCTGTAGTTCCATCTCCTGTGGTGACACCCGTACTTCCCTAACGACGGTTGCTCCCCTCATGCGACGACGCTCACGCTGGAGCAGAAGCGTGTAGAAACGTGTGTGTCTCGGGGAATAGAAAGAAGGAGTCGGGCAGATCTTTTGACAACCCAACCTGAAAGTCGGTCCACTCATTGAACCAGCTGGTACAAGATAAACCAGGCTGCTGATCCATGCCTCACACTAAAGGCCAGTGTGGGCCATAACTGGAGTGCCTCCTCAGGCCCTGGGCCCCACGACGCAAGGTAATCTATTTTTGCTTTTCAGAAAATGGCACTATCTTAGGAATGACACTTTAAAAAGCTCTAGTACTCAATAAATCCACCAAAAATATCCCTAGACTCACAAAAATGTACACTTTAATGTTGGACTCCTAGATCATACCCTTGAGTCACTATCAATGATGATATTGAATTTAGAGTATGATGCTCCTTTTTAGGGTTCATTAAATTTAATAAATAATATCCAGTTCATATTAATTCTCATAAAATTCTCCTACAACCCTAAGGATGATTTAAGTCCAACTTTGAACTCTGATCCAAGTAATATACATAAATAATAGGTCATTTGCTCATTAATGAGTAATTAGATGCTTTAAACCTCATATTAATTCTAGAAAATAGACCAATCAACAGAAAAATATGAAATTTGGACCAGACCCCTATGATGACCTCTTGATCAGAAGAAAAATATCATAAACATGTTCCAAGTTAGTAAAACCTAGATTTGGTCAAAACCCTAATTTGGACCTAAATATCATTAATAATGGTGAACATTGTATTAATGATGATTAAATATTTTTAATCAGGTGATGACCAGATATTTAGATGATCAAGAATTATTAGGAATCTCAAAAGTCAGTTACGTGGGTTTATTTAATTATATGACTATGGTTTTCTTGCTTGCAATCATAATATGTATGTATGTTCTCTTCTATGTGCAAATATTGGATGTAGTATTTCTATGTAGTACTCGTTGTTTTGTCACTTGAAAACATAAATTATGAGTAGATGTTTTGTGGTTATTTAAGGTGTTCACTATCCCCCCTTATGAGGGAATGGATTAATGTTGACTAGTACACCACCCAAGAGCACACGGTGTACGAGGAGTTTCCCTAGTGTACTCAGTACATGAGGATGGGCCCAATATATATGTTTTGGTACTAGTCTACCTTAGGAATGTAATCCATCTAGAAAAATGAGTAAAATTGGCTTATGTTGCTTAATGAATAAATTTTTTCTATGATTTTCTTCCTTTCTTTCTGCAAGTCTTTTCAAATTATGAAAACCATGAATATATGTATCTTTCTACCCATGTACTCGACACTGTGTGTGTTGATTCATTGTTTCCCGTATGTTTTAGGTTCAAAGCTAGCATGGGACAAAAGAACATGATGTGAGCAGTTGTACATGTTTACCTATTATGTGTAGATCCTAGTTAGCATACATGTTCACAAACTATAGAATTTCCATTTCAATATGCAATTGTAAATCATTTTGTAATAATTCATTTGTAATAAATTACAAGTTGAATGTTGAGAAATGTTATGGTGTATGCCTATGGTTGTATGTTCATGTATGCGTATCATGCTTCCGCGTCGCTCTCTGAAATAATTGCCTAACATTTTCAGATTTGTCCTCTCGGGCCTTCTAAGTCTCGAGACGGCAGAAATCTGGGGACGTTATAGAAACGAGATGCCAATCTCAATATACGAGTTAAAGGGATTGTTGTGCCCAATGGGAATGGAGGCCAAGAAAATACATGCATGCCCAAATGATTGTGATTATTTCAAAAGGACTATATGAATTTGAAAGATTGTCCAAAATGTGGTGTGCAAGGTATAAAATGATGACTTTAGAGACGTCCAAAACCGGTTTACCTGCCAAGTGATGTGGTATCTACCTATAATACCACAATTTCAACATCTGTTGGCCAATCTGATAGATGTGAAGAATTTGAGGTGGCATGTAGAGGTTAAGAAAAATAATGATGGGATCCTACGACATGTGTCTGATTCCCCACAGTGGAAGAAGATTGATTTATTATACCATGAATTTGGTGAAGAAGTCAGGAATCCAAGATTTGGGTTTTGTACTGATGGGATGAATCCGTACAGGACATTCAGAAGCCAACATAACACTTGGCTTGTTATTCTTGTTATATACAATCTTCATCCCTGGTTGTGTATGAAAAATGGGTACATTATGTTGTCGTTGTTGATATCGGGCTGTAAACAACATGGAAATGACATCGACATTTATCTTGAACTTCTGATTGATGGCTTAAAGAAACTCTAGGGTGAAGATGTGATGACCTATGATGCTTCACGTAGAGAGACATTTCATTTGCACGCTATGTTTTTTTGCACTGTTAATGACTTTCTAGCATATGGGAATTTTTCTGGATACAATGTCAAAGGATCTAAAGTGTGTCCTATATGTGAAGAAAACACTGATTCAATATGATTAAAACATGGCGCCAAGACTGCATATCTTGGTCATCAAAGATTTCTTCCAAAATTCCATCCGTACCGAAGGTTGTGCAAAGCGTTCAATGGATGGAATGAGAAATGGAGTGTGCCTAAACCTATACCAGGGGTGGTTGTTTATGAAAGAGTAAAAGACTTTGTCAATGGATTTTTTAAGAGATCACAATGTACCATGGCCACACGGAGTGACAAATCTTTATTCAAAAAGAAGTCAATATTTTGGGATCTTCCTTGTTGGATTTCTTTGGCAGTCACGCATTGTCTCGATGTCATGCATGTTGAGAAAAATGTTTGTGATTGCGTCATTGGTACTCTGTTGAATATACCAGATAATACTAAAGATGGGATCAAATCCAGAATGGACCTACGTGAAATGGGAATAAGGACAAAATTAATAGAAGTAGTTAGTAATGATACGAGAATATATTTACCTCCTACTTATTACATGTTGTCTTGAAAGGAGAAGAAAGCTTTTTGTGAGTGCTTGGTTAATGTTAAGGTGCCACAGGGTTTCTCACCCAACATCCATAGATTGGTATCAATGAATGATATGAAGTTGATAGGGCTTAAATCTCATGATTGTCACACTCTAAATCAATAAATATTACCCATGGCAATTCGATCTATAATGCCAAAACATGTAAGGTTTGAAATCACCAGACTTTATTTCTTCTTCAACAGTCTGTGCTGCAAAGGTATTGGTCCTGAGACTCTCGATAAGTTGCAAAGAGAAGTGGTTGTTACCCTATGTCAGCTTGAGATGCATTTTCCTCCTTCTTTCTTTGATATCATGGTACATCTTGTTGTCCACTTGACTAGGGAAGTGAAAATGTTGGGACCGGTTTTCTTGCATTTGATGTATCCTTTTGAATAATACATGAGCATTTTTAAAGGTGATGTTCGAAACCGTTATCGGCCTAAAGGGAGTATTATTGACGGTTATGTGGCGAGATAGGTTATGGATTTTTGGAATGACTTTCTAGTGGTAATGATGCTCCTGTAAATGACAAGAATATTGAGAAGTATTTTGGCAAAGGGATTTTAGGATCACGGATGAAAGTAACCAGCCGTGAGCTGTTGGAACAAGCTCACTTGTATATTTTACACAACATCGATGAAGTGAGTGTTTATATCGTGGAACATACCAATTTCATCAAGAAACAATATCCTCAAGCCAATTCAATGTGGTTTTCTAGAGAGCATAACAAGACATTTATTAAGTGGTTTGAAGATAAAGTCTTACATCAACTATCTCAAATTCCAAATAATGTTGCTAAAAATATCAAATGCCTCGCCTTTAAACCAAAAATGAATGTTATGTCTGATGAAGGGTTTGACATAAATGGGTTCTCATATTACACAAAGTGTCAAGATGATAAGAGAGTCGTCCAAAATAGTGGGGTCACCCTTCAAGCATCTTCGTTGTTTTTTGCCAGTGCAAAGGATAAGAGTCCACGTGAAGCTAAAATGTCATATTACAGTGTCATTGAAGACATATGGAAGTTTGAGTACGTAGATTTCATAATTCTGCTCTTTAAATGTAATTGGGTTGATAGCATGAAAGGAGTTATAGTGGATGAATTGGGTTTCACATTAGTGAACTTTGAAAAGATTGGCGAGAAGGGTGAACCATTCATATTGGCGTCACATGCGGAACAAGTATTTTATATCGATGATTTTGCAAATGAAAAATGGTTGGTGGTTCTTCATGGTAAAAGATAGTTCATTGAAGATCCTATAGATGAAGAAGAGTATTATGATAAGTATGATGAGTCAAGTCCATTCTCAGTTGGGTTGCTAAGACCAAATATTGAAGCTAACGATGACTTATATGTACATGGAGATCACACTGAAGGAATGTTAATTGCAAAAAGATCACAGTATCAGAGGCATATTTTTATTTTTTTATATGTTTTATTTTTTTGAATGTTACATCGATGTGAACTTTACAATGTTATATTATCTTCTAGTTATGTTAAATGCTAAATGTATGATTTTTTAATGACACTTTTAGATGGCTGACCATGAGTATGATGATCGTAATGATGATTACTGTGAGGGTGGGGATATCAATGAGGTGCGACCTCACAATGTAAATTTTAAAATATATCATTTATTTCTATCTATATGTCAAATTATAATTATATCCTATAAGTGTTTTTTTTGTCAATTTTTAGGTTGAGGATGTACCCCCTGAAAACCTTGTGGTACTTGATGAGCAGCAAAAAAAATTGAAAAAGTGAGGGGCATCACTATGATGAACAAGTTACTACAAGAAAGGGGCAATGGACTAAAATTGTTTGTGGATTTTAATCATGCAGGAAATCCAGTTGGAGTGAACCGCAACTTATTTATTTCATATCTTGGGGTTCTTACTCATAGACATTGTAGTCATAATTTAGAATATTTTTGGCATAAAGTTCCTAAAGGGAAGAAAGACTTATTATGGAAAGAACTATGTGTGAGTTATTATCATTTGTAATTCTATTTAGCAGAATACTGATTTTTAGGATACTAGTCTATTAAATATATGAAATATTGAAGAGTATATTTGAACTGGATGAAAACCTACATCGTAAAAAGGTGATGCAACAATGTGAGAGGGTCCTAAGGAACCATAGGAGAAATCTCACCCGACAATACATATGAGATGCTGAGAACATGAAGAAGTCATCCACAGAGCAATGGAACTACCTAGACCCGAATGTATGGGAGGCGTTTGTTGCCAAGAGAAATACCGATGAATTCAAGGTATTAAGCTCACTCCTAATTTAATTAATATACATTCTTATGAATTCACATATTCATGATTGACCTTTAGTGTTACTAACCAATTCAACATGCTTACTAATAAGGTTATCAACGATTCTCAAAGAGCAAGGCGTGCACTGAATGTGCATGACCACACGATGGGTCCAAGTGGCTATGTAGGCGTTCACCAAAAACTACTGGATGCTGAGTCTACTGTTACTTAAGAGGATGGTAAGTCCTCTACTGTTACTCCCGCACCTCTGCCTCGCCATGCTGTGTGGATAGATTGGAGGCAAAATAAGAAAGGAGATATAACAAAGAATACAACTATTGAGGCGACTGCAAAAATGGTAAAATTCAACTGTCAGAGCAACCGATATTGATGATTGTTATATTTACTTACCACTTTCTATAGATGACGATTAGCGGGAGCTTTATGAGTAGAGGAAGCAAGGCAAGTTCATCCCTGAGGGCACACGGGATGCATTGACAGTTGCTCTTGGTAACCTAGAGCATCCTGGACGTGTTAGGGTTGCAGGAACTGGTATGGGCATAAAAGCATTCTTTGAGCCATAACAGAGTAAACATGTCCCAAAAGTGGGATTTTCAAAAGCTAAGGTAACCTATTCTTTTTTTAAAATTATATTGTGAAGGAATTCAATAGTCAAAATAAAGCATTTCTTCTATCCATGTATAGGTAGATGAGTTGATTGATAGGAGAGTCGAGGAAGTAATTGATAAGAGAGTCGAGGAAGTACATGATAAGAGACTCCATGAAGTAATGAGAAAGTGGTAGGCGTCTCAGGCTGCCACTCAGACATCACCTATGTCGTGCTACTCTTCCCCTACGGTAGAGGTGGTTGGGAGTAATAATCTTGCAGACCCACCACCTATCACGTATGATGTAAGTATTTTTATGACATAGTAGCTAGTCTTTTAAAGTTGATATGTTTATGTATATATGTATATAACATACTCTATGTAATTTTGTAGTGGTTGAGGTCATGCCATCTAAGATGTAAAGAATTTGTTATTGTAGAGGCCGAGGCTTACCCACGCCTTCTAGGGAACATGATTCATGGCACTCCAATACCCAATGGTTATGTTCATGTGAGCCTGAGGCTTGTGTTCCCTCGTTGGAGGAAGCATCATTTGCCATATGCCCACCCAGATGCTGACACACTTGGTGAAGTAGAAGATAGAGTGATATTGTGGCCTGAAATGGATGTCATCTATACTAATCTTTTATGGTAAATTTACATTACTTTAATTTGTTAGCGTGCATATATAAGTCAATTGATATGAAATTATATATACATGAGAAAAGGAAGAAACCCGCTATAGATCCACCTCCACCTCCACCTCCTCCTGCAGTACCTAGTTGGCTTTCAAAGGACCTATATGACTCGATAGGTCCTAATTGTAGGGGTATGTCAATATGGATAGGTGAACATAACAAATATTGTCCTATAAATGTTTATATTCCGGAGGATGCTACAGGCCAATCGTACGATAACACTATATTTATATAAGATATTTTAGAGTTTTTTAGGTATGATTTGCTGAATACATCTATGATAGAGATGTGGATATGGTGAGATCTTGTTTATATATCTATATACCTTGTTTTATATACGGTGATCTGGTTTCTTATATATTAATGCATACGTAATATATGTTTTCCAGCCATTTACACAAGATCTATAAAGAATTTTCATTTACCCATGTGGGATTTCTAGTTCCATCTTTCATTAGTCTTGTAGATAAAGACCCTTCATCAGTTACCTTATACTACTCTGTCACTTTTAAATATTTTGGAAAAAAAGAAGAGCGTGATAATAGCTCCATTCAATGTTAAGTAAGTTACTTTGCTTACAATGTGGACTTAAGAAAATTACATTTTATCGTAGATTTTGAGTTATATATTTTTAACTTTCTTATCTCTAGTGGTAAGCATTGGGAGTTACTGGGTATTGTCCCTAAGATGTTCACGGTTTATTATCTAAATCCTAAGGGGAATCAATTAGACATGCATGGACATGTAATGAAAAGGCCATTATTCACATGAGAAATTTTTATATTTATATCTGTTAACATCTATTATTACATTACTATTTAGTAATGCAATTTAATGTGTTACATTGACATGTAGGTCTTTAAAATATTTCAAAAAAGCTAGAGGAAACATGTGCAAAACAAACAATAAACCATTAGTTTGGGAGAATGTGAATGTAGTTTCCTGACTCCAATGTATATATTCTTTATATGAACTATGTTTGTTTTTATTTATTAACATTTTGTATGTTGAAATTTATAGTTTGCTAAACAAGACAATGACTGGGCATGTGCATACTACATGATGTGATTTATGGACCGAATTGTCAAATATGTTGCACTGAAAATCGATAACATACAACATGTATTATATAGTCTCATTAGATAATATGAAATATATCAATCTTAATAATTATATATATACATCATTCTCTTTGTAGGTGTTTAAAAATAGTGACTTCACTATAGGTGAAAATTTATTAGATGTACATAGTCCCTATACGATGGAACAATTAGATGATATAAGAGAACAATGGGAAAAAAACCTTAGAAGCGATGGGAATTTTTAATTATCATTGGATTACTGATGACGAAGAATGACATTTCTAAACTTTGATGTCATAATATTATTTTTGTAGTTGATGATATGTCAAACTTTGAAAGACACACTTATATATACATGTCTGAATGATTTTTTTTTAATTGTCTTATCTATGTACATGTGTGTAAATGTGAAGATGAATGAATGAATGTGATTCTACATATGTGTGAATGTGAAAAGAAATGAAATAATGGAACTGCAGGTTGCTACATGTGTGTGAATATGAAATGGAGGAATGAATGGAACTACAAGGTTCTACATGTGTGTGAATCACATGATATATATATATATATATATATATATATATATATATATATATATATATATATATATATTCCATCTTGTTAATATTGCATGTTTTTGCCTGTTGTTGGCTAAAATCAGAGGATGTTGTAAACCTACAGTTCAGAACTATAGGTTCTGCATCCTGCTGACCAGCCAGACAGTAGGCCTGCAAGATGATAAGAAGAAACAAAACAAAACATAGTCGTCAGTTAAATGAAAAAAACTGACAACAAATGTCCAACTCATCGGTTAATTATAGTAAACCAACACCTTTTGTTTTTTAATGGTGTTAGTTGTTTTTAGGTTATCTAAAAAAATGTCAATAAGTTGAGGTCAACCTAGTCAGTTATTTATAGAAAACCGACAACTATGGTCTAACCGGGGGCCAATTTTGTTTGTTCAGGATGGAGAATGGCATCAGTTTTGAATGAATAACCAACGACTATGGTCCCACTACTGGAGGTTCTTTTTTCGTTTGCAATTGGGGATGACTCTATGTCATCGATTTTGTAATTGACGCTGAAGGCATCTACTTTTAGTGTCACCCACTTGGGTGCTACTTGCAAACCAACATCAAAAGTCTTATTTAACAGATGTTAAAGGCGATATCTGTACTACTATTTAGAACTCAGTTATCCTAGCAAAAAATACTTATAAATCGTGGTTTATGGATAAACCTTAAAAAAACTAATTTCTTAATGTAGGTTTTGATCCTTAAGACATATCAGGGCATTCCCACATCATATCTTATATGATATCTTATAAACCATTCATCCAATACCACATTAGTGATGATGATATAAGAAGATTAAATTAACTGATAATCATATCATAACCCATCATGATGTAATTCCTTCATTCTAACACTTCATAATGTTCAAATAGATTTGGCTTGTGATACACAATCATAGTTCTTCCTGAAGGTCCTCAAACTATTGATGCAAAGTATTTCAACATTTGATCACATTAAAGTTCTGTAATACTTTTATCAAAGCTATACATCATTTATAATCTTCTTGAACACTTCAAGAGATTCATGGTTTTATTATACCAAATAAAAAACCCACATATCAATTGAGATCATCAGTTGATATAATGATGTAGTGCCAACCACCTCTATCATTTATTCCATAAGATCTTCAAACATAAATATGTATAAGCTCTAATAGAATGCTAATCCTCCCACTACCACAAGTGAAGGGTGTTGTGTCATATTTCTCATATTTAACAAAAAGAGTCTAGATAACCATCAATATGGATTCTAGTAATACACTTCTTACATATGTACATTATATGATTATGGTAAAGATTGTTTGAGTATCAATTATAATCCTTTGGTATTAACGTTATAAAAATTCATCTTAATATACTTTCATATATCATTAGATGGTTGGGCATTTCCATACAAGATCACATCTTTAAAGAAGAAACATTAACAAGTCACTTTATTGATTTACCATCCTTATCATACAAAATGCATTAAGTAAATATTTCTATTTATTGGCATAATGAAATAACTATTCAACTAACTCTATTATATGCTCATTAGGCTAAGATAAATTTAAATGTAGACTAAAGCATCAGCAACTCTTGCTCTGCATAGTCCACCAACGTCCTTTCATAAAGGATTTACTTCTTGTCAAATTATGCACATCATGTATGTCAGACTTTATCCAGTATCACATACCAAGATGAAGAAGTAATCAAATTTATCTTATATTATTTATACCTAAAGTAGAGGCCGCTTCCCCTTACTTCTTCTTCTTTATTTCCTCTAACCAGAGGGGGAAATTTCTTTTCTAATGTCCAGACTGATGACAATGGTGACAATCACCTCTTTTCTTGACTCCTCCCTTTGCCTTGAGATATGAAGATTTGGGCTTCTGGCCAGCTTTAGAATTCTTATTAGCTTTGATTTAGCCTTTACACTTCCCCTCTATATTGTTGATCGTCATCACATACTCGGGCCTGTCTTTCTTCATTTGTGCCTTAGCTATTCTCAAAATGCCTAATGGCTCAGTCAAGACTTGTCAAAGTCATTCATGTTGTAGTTCATGGCAAACTGACAGTATGACTCTCGTAGAGATTGCAAAATCACATTAGTGACCAGCTCTTAACCCAAGAGGAATCCTATTCTAGCTAGGTTCTCCACATACCAACGAGACTGAGCACATGAGGGCCTACTTGATCTCCTTCTACCATGTTACATTTATACAATGACTTAGAGACATCATATCTCTCTTAGCTTGCATGATCTTAGAACATGTTCTTGAGATGTGTGACCATCTCAATTGCATCCATATTCTCATGCTATCTCACATAGTTCATGGAGCATAGCATTTGTCAATTTCTTATAAGCATTCCTATCAGCCCTTGGTTCATTGGGAAGAGGTTCATCTGGCTTTGGCGGCTCCAAGACATAAAGCTTGCACTCGTATGTGAGAATGATTCATAATGCCCTGAACAAGTCATGAAATTAATCCCATTTAACTTGTACTTCTCAAGGATTGATCGCAGAGAATAGTGGTTGTTGCTTTTTTCCATTTGATTCTATAAAAGAATTTGGATTTTTTTTCAAAAACTCATTTTTTTATTTGATTTGATTTGAAAATATTTGACGAAGTTGATTAGGTATTCAATTAACTATCCCTCTCATTATTTGATAAAATTGACAACCCTCAATTATTAATCTAGCAAGTTGTAGAAAAAAAAATTATAATGGGCCAAGATCTAAAATAATTCAATTATTACTCGGCCAACGCTAGCTTCCATAATCAATCATTTAGGTAGGAAACATTTTCCAATTTCATCTTAAGCAATTCTTGGATAGATAACATGTAAAACTCTTTGCAATGATTATATGTATAATTTTGGTGCTTAATCTCATTGACACCACACAATTAATCCTAACCCAAAATCTGACACGATAGTAATGCACCCTACTTGGCGGGAGCCCACACTATTACCATCACACTTCCATGAGATAGATGGTGCACCACCCTTGGGATGCCACACTTAGTCGATCAAGCTTTTCATATGTGCTGCTAATGGAAAGCATCTTAGACTTAATATGTTTGATTGATGGATTATATATATATATATATATCATATATATACATATACTTTATCCAATCACCACATATATGGTACATACCATATACATGCTATGTACCAGCGTAAACATACAATATAAAACAAAAAGTGATGGTTATGGTTGTGTCTACTATAATTCCTTGGAGCCATAAGGAATTACTACCACCTAGGTCAATCATCACGTCACATGCATGAACCTATTATTGGTGTACAACTATGCTTGCCAATCCGGGTTGATCGGTTTAACCCTTGAATCGGTCTTCTCTTTTCTTGGTCGGTCAGTTGCTCTTGTGAATGGTCAGTTGGAATCCTATATGATCGATATCTAGACACCTCCAGATAGTCAGTTAGGTCTACTAGGCAGTCAGTAGGCTTTTTTGGTCATCTCTCCTTGGTCCTCCAGTCAATCGACTTGTCACATGAAATGGTTGGATCTCCTGACATTGATAATCATATTCATCATTGTAAGAAAGGGAAATATCCTATTGCTATGAATCTTATTACATGGTAGAGAGAAACCTCGAGTTACATTCAAAGGGAGAAAAGGTAGGAAAGAATTAACATTACATTAGGAAGAAGGAGGTAGAGGCTTTGTATGTAAATTGAGCTATAACGAGAATAAAACCAAACAATCCAACCACATATAGATATTGGGTTATTGACCATAGGAACACCACACGTCCACCTTCAATACTTCTTTTAAGGGTGACACGTGTAAATTACACACACACACACACACACACACACACACACACACACACATATATATATATATATATATATATATATATATATATATATATATATATATATATATATGTATATATATATGTATGTATGTATGTATATATAAACACACACACACACACACACACACACACATATATATATATATATATATATATATATATATATATATTTGTTTGGGATTATGTGGTGTTTCATCAGATATACATATGAAACAAATCAAGTATTCAGAATGTATGCAATATATAAACTATGAAAACCAAAAATCCAATCACATCGGTTATCCCAAAACATAGTAAATTGATGTGGCTTTGATATCACAGTTGGGAAATATGGGCACAAAGAAAGGTAGTGAAAACAAAATTTTATCTATCTATATTCCCATAACTGCAAGACCACGTCAATAACTATGAAATAGGAAAGGTAGTTTAATGATTTCATACCTGATCCTTGATCAAATTCAGCGACTATAACTCGTTGCAGTGAAATTATCTTCTAGTTTCTCTTAGACGATGTATGTGAAACTCCTGGTCTTCACCAAGGACAACAAACTCAAATAATATTTACAATAGTTCATGTGGCTCACCACAGACTACTAGCTGATGTTGCCCACCTAGAGATGGGAAAAGGCCTCCTCGCCTCCATGGAAGTCCACATGGACCAACTAGAACTCTTATCATTGTAGTACAATAGAGAGGAAAGAGGTCTCCCTCCTGTTGGTGTACTAGTCACCAACTTGTTCTCCCATAATTGTTTCTCCCTTGATATCCATCCTTTTACTTGGTAGGACTTGATTAGTCTCTCTTTTGGTTATCCCAACTAGAGAGGACAAAAATTGTTAGAGGAAATTGAGTTGTTTTAGGAAGTCCCCAATACCCCTTTTATTATAGGAGGTTAGGTTCTAGGTTCCCAATCTCTCTGGGAGTGGAAGGGACTAGAAGATCATGAATTTTTACAACCTGCAAGTGCAGAACTGGTTGGTTCACATGCAAGCTGATTGGTTCTCAAGTTGAACTGGTCATTTTGTTGTGTTTCTCAATCGCATATGAATTAGAAAATTTGTTTCCAGTTAATGTGCAACATTAATTCTTGCACCAATCGAATTGAACAAGTAAAGCGATCAAATTTTCTCACAAATTTGAGAAAGTTGCCAGAACCTTCAGTTGGCACAACCGAGTCAATCGGTTCACTGGATGAACCAGTCATCTCATCCAACCCGAGGCGATCAATTCATTCAGTGAGCTGATCAGTTGGTGCCTTGATTCATACATAACTTAGCCAATTCAACTTCCAATCAACCTGGCACTCCAAATTGTCATTTCAACACTTGAGTCAAATGATTGGTAGTCAAGTTAGCAGGTTTGTTGTTTGAATTGAATATCTAAGCACTTTAGTAATCAATACAATCATCATTCATGATTAAAATCCTCTTCTAGATGAGTTCCTATGTGTGTGACCCTATAGGTCCCATATCATGTTGATAGTAAATGTCCATAACTAGATTATGACATCACAAGCAGAGAGTGGTGCCTAATCACACATCAGTGCTACCCAAGTGAATGGAATGTTGGAGAAAAAAATTCAACCTATAATTTGTGTAAGGCGTTATAGTGATTGTATAATTCATTTGTCTCTGATATCCGAAATGAACTCAAGGCATGGAATCATTATCCTCTCATTGTTCAATCCATGTTCCTTGAACCCAGAGCAAACTTTCTAAGAAATATCTGACCTTAATATCATATATCAATTCACATTTACATGCACATGCATTTCTTAGTCTCACTTATATCAAACTCTAGTAGGAGGGACAATTCCCATCTACATCACTCACAGTTAGTCCCCATGTGTCAGAAATATCCAATCATCACCTTTATGGCAATACTTATTCAGGGTTACATTTGATGATGTCAAAGTATATCGAATGACATGTGATGAGTGCATCAACTTTAGGTCTAAGAATCACAATCACCTCCTTCATCACAAAAGATGACTATTACCACCTATACATGGTTTCCATTTGTCATTCTCAAGGTAGGTTTTTCCGATATACTATTCTCTAATAAGTATCTGTGTGCTTGGTTTGATATACCATATTATGACTCATGAGATTCTATCATCAACCAACACACACTCCAGTCTTGTGTATTACTGCTATCTATTTGCATTCCACAATAACAACTGACAAGGGACATAATAAGAATGTACAAACTCTTAACATCCATATGATCTCATTGATCAAGTCACGTACTTGAAGTCATACATCATTGAGTATTTTCATTCTTTAGACATTCATTAAGTTTCCTCTATCTCATAACAGAGTGAAATGGAATGAATTGGAAGCATCCCCTTATTATTATTTATTAAGAAAATCCTTTATCTAATATGCCATCACAATCATCATACAATTGACTCTATAGGCATATCTTACCGACAGATCTCAAATATGTTCGAATATCCAGGATCTGAAAAGTAGGAAGTCTTTAAGAAAGGTCAAGGTCAAACTGTGCATTGCAATTGGAGCAAGAGTTTCTACCACTACAGTTTGAAACTATGTCTTAAAAGGAAATACCAAAAATGATGTTAAACCCTCCCCCCTCCTTACCCAAACATGAGAGTGTACACAGGTTTAAAGGTATGTATTGTCTTTTAGGTTAGAACCAAAATCCATGGCCATATATTGGAGAGAGCGAGATTGGCCAATAAATAAGAAAGGATTGGTGACTAGGCAAATCGGTAGTTTGTCCACACCCATGTATTAGGACTAAGAGGACTGACACAAAAAAGATAAAATTTGCTATTGAAATGTGCTTAAATTGAGAAACATTTGAAGGAGTCTATCTCTCCTATACAGATAAAAATCTAGTGAAATTTGGTGCATTGAAAATGATAGAGTGTCCTCCAGACAGAGTACAAAATCAGGATAGAGAGAGGAATCTAGATGACATCAAAAGGGGATGAGAGAGAGTGATGTATCATGTTGGTTCATCCTTAGTGTGATATCAATTTGATTGTCACCACATGTCTAGTGAAATAAAAATAAGCTCAAAAAGCTTCAAATCATATCAAAACATAGAATTGAGGACAAGAGTGAGAAATTAGTGAATAAACTAGAGTAATAACATATGTATGAGCAGAGGGAAAAGTCTAGCTCATCATATAAGTGTAGAATGAGAATACCCATGTACAACACATTCTCATTAGAGTAACCAAATAAAGGTGGCTCCATCTTGTCTTATAGGATAGGAATTTATTCCTTTCTGGTCTGCTTGGCACAAAGTTGATGTGTCACATGTCAATTTTGCCTTTATACAATAGAGGATAACTATATATGGTACTATTTATGATTCCTGAACCCATATCCATAGTAACTAGTAGAGCTCTGAAAATTATGACTGACCCCATTGACCAACAACAACCTCAATAATGATTTTTTTAACACTTACACTTGTTGGGAAATATGGAGACAACGATGGTAGCGGAAGCAAAAAAATTCTTGCCATATTCCCTTTTGACCAGAGGATCTCATCAACAACAATAGATTGGGAAGGAATGTTTCAAGGCATATACCTAGTCCTGGAGGAAGTCAGTGTCTACCCTTGTTGTAGTGTTCTTCTTTTACATGGTGTACATAGATGGTTTTCTACGACAACCTCCTAGTGTAGCACCACAGACGGTAGTTGATGATGTCCTCCTAGAAGGTGGAAAAGGCATCCATACCTCAAAGTAGTCCACGCAGACCGTCGGATACTGTTGTGGCTCCTTTGGAATGGACAAGAAGGATTTTTCCCTTCAAATGTAAATGTGATAGTGTTGACTTGCTATCCCTTGTTGTTTCTCCCATGTTTTCTATCCCTTTCACGGGTAAGACTTGCTCAGGTTCTCATGTTACCACAATTGTGAGAAGAAAAAAAATCAAAGCTGATTGTTGTCCCATCTGAAAGCCTAGACAACAATTGTCATAGATTATTGTTGTGTCTTAGATAAGTTTCACATATCCAAATCTACATTAAAGACACATTGGGACGCTTCCCGTACCTTATCCCATATGGTGACTTTTGAACCAATTTAGATGATACACAATTTATTATAAATGTTGTTTTTTTTGGAGCATAACCCAGAAGGAAGTCAAAAGATCTGCATAACTCATCATAGATCACATCATATCTAGCAATGTGTGATTCCTTCTTTATGACAGACCATTGTGATGTGGTGTTCTAGGTAGAGTCCTTTGTGATATGATACCACAGTCTCATAGAAGATCCTCAAACTCTTAACTCAATCAGAACGAAGTTCCTTAATACTTTTACCAAGTTGGTTACGTACCTCATTCATAAAATACTTGAACTTTTTAAGAGTTTTTGACTTATGTTTTATCAAGTAAATATAACCATACCTACTGAAATCATTAGTAAAGGCAATGAGGTACTAATAACCACCTCTAGCATTTGTTCTAAAAGGGCCACATGCATCCGTATGTATGAGTCCTAACATATAACTAGTCCTCACAGTGTTACCCAGTGAAGGGAGACTTTTTCATCTTGCCCAAAAAATAGGACTCACATGTCTCTATTGATTAAAAAGTAAAAGGGTCCAGATATCCATCTTTATGGAGTCTAGGTATGAATTATTTGTTGATGTGTCCTAGACGACAATGCCAAAGGAATGTTTTATTTGAGATATTGATTTTTAAGCTTTTGGTATTTATGTTATAAATATTTGTCTCTAGATCTAGAAAATAAATACCATAGGACATTGGGGCACTTCCATAAAAGATCTCATCTTTTGAAATAGAACATTGAACATCTCATCTTTTGAAATAGAACATTGATCATTCTTTATATGAAATTCAAATCCATTCTTGTTCATAAAAGATATAGAAATAATGTTTCTATGAATGGCAGGTACAAAACAGTAGTTCTCTAACTCTATTACAAGTCTCATGTACATAGATAAATATCTATTTCTACCCCCTATTTCATTTTCACCTCTTTCTTTACTTTTTTTGCACCCTAACACTCTCTTCATTTCTTATTCCTCCTCCAAACCCTAGCTAGACCTTAATGACCACAACCTTTTTGCTCACTCTTATTAATTTGAAATACTTCTTTTTGTGCCCCTTTGGCTTCGTCCAACCACGACAAGGCTGGTTGATAGGTTTCTAGTCTCAATCGTGACCTCACCCTCCCCCACAAGCATCTCTATTGATCTCATCTAGAGCAGTTCAACTATAGAGTGGGCACACACACACGTTGCACATGCACAATATTAGTCGTTGTAGGGTGCAACTGACCCACGTGGGTTTGGGCTTGTACAGCCGTTGTGGGCTCAAGCCAACTCGTCTAGACAGGTTCTGTTGGGTGACAACCCTCAAGAGGTGAACATCAAAGGTTGTGAGATGGGATCTCGATGATTCAAATCCCTCAGTAAATTATATATATATATATATATATATATATCATCTCTTCTATATAGTTTTCAATCAATGCTTCAAGAATTGATATCTTTCACATCCCTTGCTCAAATATGGCATATAATACATGTTTTTTTTTTATTTTTGCAATGATATATAGATCAATTAAAACTTGTTTTATAACCCCAATCTTCTTGTATTCCTACTATTTTCCAAAAAATGCTTGTTTGCATATTTTGAAGATGTTTAATGCTACTAAGAACTCATTCATGATCTTTTATGTTCTTAATCATTATGGTACCTCTAAATTAGTAATATATTCTACTTGTTTCTGATATTATGTCTTGAATCTTCTTGATCTGCCTCTACTGACTAGCATGACCTAAAATGATCCCTTTATGTGTATGGATGGTGTAAATTGATCAAGGATGGAACTTTAGCCTAATCAACTAAGTTATTATCATTCAACTTGAAATCATCAGACTTTTTGATGATTTGTTCCATGTTTGACTAATCTTGCATCCTTCCCATGAACAACTCATAATGACAAAAAGATGTATCTTTGTACACTATTATGCCCTAATATGTGATGTTTAGTACTTACATAATTTGGTGTTTAAATCCTTATGTAAAAGTGATCTTGAATTCTATCAGACCCTATAATGTCAGGTTACACATTCATAATTACTTTTGACTACATGTGACATATTTATGACACCTTACATGGTCTAATGATATGCTGAGTTTTTTACTCTAACCTTACTAGAACATGCTCTCATGTTACACATGTATCTCAAGACTTTTAATTAGTAGATTTATCCTACTTGTAGTTCTAATTTTAAATCAATATACATAATTCTTATATGACTTGGAAATGTGACTGTGTTGCAAGAAATTGATCTAGTGCGACTAGTTATGATCTTACATGATTAAAACATGATGATAATATAAATATCATGCTTTCCCCATTTCAAAATCAGAGATTATCTTTATCTAGAATTACTCATGATGTGCATGTATCCCCTAAACTAATGTGTTATTGTGAGTTTTGATTTATCTTGAATAACTGCATGCATGTATGGAACTTTGAATTTAAGGTTAAACTAATTGAAAGCTAGGCCTAGGGGAAACATCCACATAGCACATAAGATATTTATCTTATTAAGAAGCTACTGATCTAAGACCCCATATTATATTTTTTTTTATCTTAGGTCCCCTTTGGGATTGGATCTTCTCTAGGAATGTTCCTCATGAATCATAATTTTCTCGATACTTATAGTGTTTGCTTAGTCTCTTGACTCTACTATGATTTTGGCTTCTTTGTATGTATGATTGTTTGAATATTAGCCAGTTAGTTACCTGATTGGACTAGCAATGTTATTAGTACTACTTAAGGTTTGATTATACTATGTTGATAGATCATGAATGTAATATAGAGAAATCCATTATATAACCCTATATACATGTCTGAATTCTTGGGGTAAGGGCACAAGGCATAATTGAAATAGGGCTTGCTCATTATCTTTGGTCTTGCGGTCCCTAATATAGAAATAGGGTGTCATCTAGGCTTTGAACCTCAAATGCCCCTCATGGACCTTTCCTATGGACATTATCTAAAGTAAGATGTTGATGTAATGGATAAATAAATCTAAAATACACTTTATATAAATGAATTGTGTTTAAATTGTCCTCATTTTAATTCTAATTCTTTCTTAATATGATGTTTCTAGATAAGAAATTTTATATTATTATTAGATGGTGCTTAATTGTCTTTTTATAGAGTATTTAATGCATTAGCATTAAAATGTTATAGTTTTGAAATGATGATCTGCTGCACTCAGGATTCTAGTCTATGAAATGAAACACCAATTAGATATATTTAATATAGAAATGGACACATGTCCCTATCTGCATGTTAGTATGTTATTATATATTTACTTTTGTTAATATCTTCTTATGTATATTGCTTATGTTAAACTATTTGTGGCATTCTACAGGCGAACACCCAGACCCTACTACCACTGACTCTATAGTCAATAGGGGTAGGATGAGTGTGACAAATAGTTCTGTGACAAATGGTATCAGAGCCATACACACAAAGTTCTATATATGTTTAAGGCATAACTCATCATATGAACCTAAGGAGAACTAAAATCCATTGTGTTGAAACTAAGTCCATTGGGGTGGTGATAGGTTAGGCTAGTAAACATCTCCTATCTTACTACTGTGGTGGTTGAGGTTCTTGTATAGACCTACCTACCCAAAGAGGATCCAAGATTGGATTAGGCTTCTCCCTTTAAAAGCTAGAGAGTATTCTAGAATCTCATCTCTTCTTTAGGGACTACCTAATCCAACCTAGTAGATTGAGATCTATTAGTTTTGTCATCTCCTCATGTGATTCTTCTATCATGACTAGTAATCACGTGATTCCTTGATTATTGGTAGCTTATGCATGGGGAAAACTAAAATTCATTTGAAATCATGAAAGTTAATTAAGATGATAATTCCATGATCTTTCTTGAGTTTAAAACCCTACATTTCTTAATTATGGGTACTCATGAAAAGAACAACTCATATATGACCCCTCAGATCATGTAACTTTACGACATCTGGACAATTTGCTTCCTATGCTTTAGGTAAAATATAATGATCTTGATATGATAAGATAAGGAAGATTTATACCTTATACCTCGAGGTGGATGAGGTCCCTATTTGATTAAGTCCATATTTCCCTATTGTTAATTAAACCTCAAATACAATTGAGTAAACTTTTCTTCTATTGATGTGTACCATGTGTAGGGAAATACAAAATTAGATAGGCAGTGGAAACAAAACATTTACTGACATATTTCTTATTAACCAACAGATCATGTCAATAACTATTCAATGGAAAGGGTGGTTTAAGAAAGATATATCTATTCAGGGATCAAGTCCAACGACAATCTTTGTCGATGTGGTTGTGTAGTCTTGGACGGTGTCTATGCATCTCCTGGTCTTCATCACTGACAACCGACTTGGACAGAGTCTGCAATAGCTCATCCACAGACTACAGGTGGATAGTGCCCTCTTACTGACGAGCAAAGGCCACCTCTCCTCTAGAAAATTCCACATGGATCAAATATAACTTTGGTCATCCTTCTAGAATGGACAAGAAGGAGTTGTCGCTCCCATTGGTGTACTAATCACTGACCCTCTCTCCCGCAACAATGATCCTCAATTGTTCTATCTCTTGCTATCCTTCACTAGTCGGGCATGACTTGCTTGGGCTCTCATAGTTTCCACAACCAAAGAGGACTACAATTGTCAAAGCAACTGATTCATAATTGTTTATGTTATCCTCTGGGAAGCCCCTAATACCCCTCTATTTATAGGAGGATTTGGGTCATGGTTCCCAGTCTGTGCGGGAGTGGAAGGGACCAGAAGATCATAAATTTTTGCAACCTACAAAACTCTAAATGGTCATCTTGCAACAGAAACATTCGTTTCACATGTGAGATGGTCGCTTCGCTAAGTGATATAGTCATTTTTTAATGTTTCCCAATCACATATGAATTGGAAACCTAAATACAATTAATGCTTAATATGAGGTCAACACTAATCCTTGATGCAATAAAATTTCTTCATGAGCCGATCGTCTCACTCTCGTGAGTTGGTCATCTCACGACCATTAGACGATCATCTCACTTATGCAAAATAGCAGTGTCACAACGAGACGGTCGTATCTCTTATGCAAAATAGTTGTATCGTGCCCCAATTTAGGCAAATGACAACCAATTCAATTCTAATCAACCTGGCACTCCAAACAACCTTCTCAAAAATTGAACCAATGATCTGGCAGTCTAGCCAGTTGATTTTGTGCATGAGTTGAGTATCGAAACACTTTACTAACCATCCAATCATCACTCATGATTAAACTCCTCGTCTAGATGAGTTACTATGTGTGTGACCCTATAGGTCCCATATTACATTGGTAGTGTATATCTATTACAATTTATGACATCACAAACAACGAGTGGAGCCTAGTCAAGCATCATTGCTACCCAAGTAAATGGAAAGTTGAAGAGCAACATCAACCTACAATATGTGTGTGGTGTTATAGTGTTTGTATAGTTCCTTTGTCACTAATATCCAGATTGAACTTGAGGCATGGAAAAGTCATCCTCTTCACCATTCAATCTTGTTCCTTGAACCAGAGTAGACTATTTGAGATATATGTAAGCTCAATATCACATATTGACTCACATGAGCATGGCCATGCAGTTCTCAGTCTCACTAATAAAGAGGCCTAAGATATTATACTCTTATAGGAGGGAAAAATCCCATCTCTATCACTAAAAATTAGTTCCTATGTGTCATAGTCACCCAATCATCACCTTTATGATAACCCATGTTTCAGGATTACATTTGATGATGTCAAAGTGTACCGAATGATATATGATGAGTGTAGTGATTTCACGTGTAAGAACCACAAACATCACCATCACTATAAGTTGTGATTCTGACTTACCTAGTTAAGGTTTCCATGTATCACTCTTATTGTGGGTCAATCTGATGCACTGTTCTCTAACATGTATACATGTGCTTGGTTTCATATTTCCATATCACGACTAATGAGATTCTATCATCAGTCAACTCATACTCTAATCTTATGTGTTATTTTTATTTATCTACCTTCCACAATAACAACTGATCAAGGATACAATGAGAAAATATATACTCTTAACATCTGTATGATCTCATTCTTACAAGTCACGTACTTGAAGACATACATCATTGAGTAATATTGTTATCTAGACATTATTATGTTATTTCATTATATTATAACTAAAAAAATAGAATAACTTGCAAGCTTGCCTTTATTATTCATCAAATCATTTACAAGTTATGCCATTACAATAATCATATGATTGGATCAGTAGGCATACATACCAACAGAATCCCACTTGCACTTAGAGCTTTTTTTTGACAGAAAACAGATCCATTCATTACTCAAGCCATACGACATCTACAAGTAGAGAAGTACAACCAGAAGAAACCTAGATCAGTCAAGAACATAGATCTAACACCACTACCACTCATATTGGAATGAGATTGAAACACTTCTGCACATAACTCCCTTCTTCGTGGCTGACCAAAGCAGCTATTGTGAGAGATACCTTCAACTTGAGCATAAGACATCAACATTAAGCATGAACCCGATCGAGATTCCATCCGATTGTTGACTCTACCATCCATGGCACGGCTCGACCAGCAAAGAACTCGAGACAAAAATGAGACCAACCAGGGATCTCGTAACTCTCACGAAAGGAGAGACACCCAAACCCCGAAGGGAGAGACAAATGCCAAAGGAACACGGTGAGAAGAAGGCAAGAAACTGCCTAGAACCAGGACCAAAATGAAAGGCAGGGAGCCGGCACAGACTGAACTGAAAAACAGAGCGAAAGAAGCAAAGCGAGAAATGCCCGCCCCCATCAGATCCACGCCAAAAGCTTCGTGGCGGCCACCTCCTTGCCTCCACGAAGAGACCAGCTTCTCCGGAGACGAAGCCACCGCCCAGAAAAGCACCGCTCCACCACCCTAAAGCCCCGATCTAGAGGCACAGAGGATGAAGGCAACAGAGAGGAGAGCCAGCCAGCCGCAGCCCCAGCGCCACACGATCTACGAAGAGGACAGTCGCCCGACGAACGCCCAGGGGGAGAGGGTGGCTACGTGCTGGCAGCCGACCACCTCCCCCGAGCGGGAGAGTCACACGCATGAACCCTAGCCGCCTCCGGAGGGCAGCGGGGAGTTAGACGCAGGGGGATCTGGAACGACCTTTACCAGAGATCATCCCTATAATGTGTGGGCAAAGGCCCCACACTTGCACTTAGAGCTAATAACCCATGAATCTTATCCCAAATGACCTAACATGCCCGTCATGCTTCTGCTATGAATGTGCTTTAGTCAAGGGATCAAAAATGTTGCACTCAGTTGGTACTATGAAAATATTTACACTCCTTGTTGTACGATCTCTCGTATGAGATGGAACTACCTTTGTATATGCTTGGAATGCTTCCATTGTTATCACAATATAGCTCGATTGTGTCATTGATGCTTAGAATGACCCCAAGTTCAAAAATGAACTTTTTGATCCAAACAACTTCCTTTATTGCATTCTATGTGGCAATATACTCAGCCTCTGTTGTAGAATCAACAACTCTCACTTACTTGGTACTCCTCCTATTTATAGATCTATTTTTTAGCCAAAACACAAATCCTAATTGTGATTTATAATCATATTTTTTCAGTCTGGAAGCTTGCATTGGTGTAACCTTTTACCACCAACTCCTCCTCTCAACCATATACCAAGAACTGATCCTTAGTCCTTCTCAAGTACTTGTGAATGTTTCTTGATGGTTGTCCAATGAGCATCACCTAGATTTTATTGATATTTGTTTGTCATTCTCAAACCATACGAGACATCAGGATGGGTGCACAACATTTCATACATGATAGATCCAATTGTCGACACGTATGGAACCATACTCATGTGCTCCCTTCTTTACAACAATGGGGAAATTGAACTTTAGAGTTGGTAACTCCATGTAGAATGGACATATTTCCTCTCTTTGGGTTCTCCATGCTGAACTTCTTCAATACTTTGTTAATGTATGTGCTCTGACTTAGTCTAAGAAGCCTTCTTGATCTATCTCTATAGATCTTTATCCCCAAGATGTAGGATGTTTCTCCCAAGTCTTTCATAATAAATGTATTTCCAAGTCGTGTCTTTACCTTTTATAAAATCGGGATGTCATTCCCTATCAACAGTATGCCATCCACATACAATATGAGGAATATAACCACGATCCCACTAACCTTCATATACACACAAGGTTCATCTTCATTTTGAACAAAGCCAAACTTTTTGACTATCTCATCAAAATGAGGATTCCATCTCTAAGATGTTTACTTCAATCCATAGATTGACCTTTGTAGCTTACACATTTTAGTTGCATCCTTTGGATTTATAAAACCCTCAGGTTGTGTCATATACACATCCTTGAGAAGATTCCTGTTAAGGAATGCAATTTTAATATCCATATGTCAAATATCATAGTTGTGATAAGATGCAATAGAAAGCATGATCCTGATGGACTTAACCATGGCCACTGGAGAAACGGTTTCATCATAGTCAACACCTTAAACTTGTCTGAAACCCTTTTCTACCAATCTAGCCTTATAGGTTTGTACTTTACCATCAATGTCTATCTTCTTCTTGAAGACCCACATCCACCCTATGGGTTTTACCCCTTCAGGTGGTTCCACCAAAGTCCATACCTTGTTGGTATACATGGATTCCATCTCAGATCTCATGGTATCTATCCATTTCTTACACTCTGGATCCTCAATAACTTCTAGATAGGTTGTTGGTTCATCATATATGACCAGCTCACCACCTTCCTGAGTGACAAGATATCCAAATCTCTTAGGTTCAAGGCGTGTCCTACTAAATCTTTGAGGTTTTTGTGTCACGTGAGGAATTTGAGATTCCACAACAATTTGTGAGTCACCTTGTTCCACATGTACCTCAATTGGTTCAATGTTTTCTTTTTGGTCTTGAACCTCTTCAAGTTCTACTTTCTTTGCACTGATTCCTTTGGCAATGAATTGCTTTTCAAGGAATGTGGTCTCTTTGGCAACAAACACTTTGTTTTCAGTTGGGTTACACAAGTAGTATCCCTTGGTTTCTTTGGGATATCCAACAAAGTGACATTTATTAGATCTAGGGAAAAGTTCTTTAGGAATATTTTCTTGACATAAGATTCACACCCCCAGATCCTCGTAAAAGATATTTTAGGACACTTCCCATTCCATATCTCACATGGTGTCTTTTGAACTGACTTTGACGGTACTCAGTTAAGTGCAAATGCAGCGGTTTCAAGAGAATATCCTCAGAAAGATGTTGGAAGATTAGCAAAAATCTTCATAGATTACACTATATCTAGCAATGTGTGATTCCTTCTTTCTAATACACCATTATGCTATGGTGTTCCATGTGGAGTCCATTGTGATACAATACCACAGGCTCGCAGAAGGTTCTCAAACTCTTGGTTCGAGTATTGTCGACCTCGATCAGAATGAAGTGTCTTAATACTTTTACCAAGCTGGTTCTATACTTCATTCATGAACTCTCTAAACTTTTCAAGAGTTTCTGACTTATGTTTCACCATGTAAACTTAGCAATACCTACTAAAATCATCAATAAAGGTAATGAAGTATTGATACACACCTGTAGAAGTTGTTCTAAAAGGGCCACAACCATCGATATGTATGAGTCCTAATAGATCACTAGCCCTCTCACTATTTCTAGTGAAGGGAGTCTTGCTCATCTTTCCCAAAAAACAAGATTCATTGTCTCTATTGATTTAAAATCAAAAGAGTCCAGATAACCATCTTTATGGAGTCTGGATATGCATTTCTCATTTATGTGTCCTAGACGACAATGCCAAAGGTATGTTTGGTTTGAGTCATTTAGTTTTTATTTTTTGGTATTTATGTTATATATGCTTGGCTCTAGATCTATCAAGTATAGACCATAAGACATTGGGGAACTACCATAAAAGATCCCATCTTTACTAATAGAACATCTTTCATTATTTATAAGAAATTTGAATATGTTCTTGTCCAAACAAGATACATATATAATGTTCCTATTAATGGCAGGTACGTAACAACAATTTTCTAACTCTATTACAAGCCCACTTGGTAGAGATAACTCATTGGTTCCAACTGCGCCGGTAGCAACTCATGCTCCATTAGCAACACACTGTTCAACCTCATCTTTCTCTAAAGGTCTACTTCTTTTTAGAATTTTCATATTTAAGAAAATGGGTAATCCACATCCAGTATCTAGTACCCATGATAAGGAAGTATTAAAGTTAATCTCAATTATGTATATACCAAAAGTAGAGATCTCAATCGCTTGCTTCATCTTCCTAGGTTCCTTTGTCCTTCTCCTTATTTTGAGTGCGGAAGACTTGGACTTCAGCTTAGCCATAGAACACTTCTTGGCTTTGCCTTTGTCCTTGGACTCAACTCCACTGATCACCATCATAGTTCTGTCCATCTTCATTTGTGCTTTGACAATTATCAAGGTGTCAAGCAACTCTTACAACGGTCTAGCCATGTTACTCAAGTGATAACACTCGATAAACTAGCTATATGATTTTGACAATGATTGCAAAATCATATCTATGGTCAACTCTTAGCCTAAAGGAAATCACTGTCTTTGTAGATGCTCCACATCCCCAATCATATTGAGCACATGAGGTTCTACTGGATCTCCCTCTATTAGTCTGCTATCAAATAGCACCTTAAAGACAGTATACCTGTCATGCTTATCATGTTGTTTATGCAACTCATAATTCATACAACCCAACATAAGGTTGTTGGTATCTACAACATCATTAGAATGCTATAAAGAAGCATCCATGTTAGCCTTATGTGAATATGGAGTGGATACTGACACTGGTGTTTCAGGATCATGAAGAACACCTCTCAAGGTCATGAACTTAATTCATCCGGTTGCAATGATTGAGTGTTCTCCATTTTATTCTATAGGATAAAATTTGCATTTGTCAAAACCCCCTTTTTTATTTGATTTGATTTGAAAAATAAATATTAATTGGGACTTTAATTAACTTTTACTCCTACTATTTTGTTCAAATTGATAGCCCTTACTACCAATTCAGAAGATCATAGTGTACAATCTTCTAGTGGGACAAGATCCATATTTCATCAAATCACGACTCAACTTTGGTTGATCACCCACAACTTGATTATTTAGGTAGGAAAAAATTTCCAATTGCATCTGAATACAACTCTAGGATAGATGATATGTGCAACTCTTTGCCATAATTATCGACATGCCTTTGGCACCTAGTCTCACTATGTTATCACAAGTTAAGTCTGATTCAAAAGACAACACAAGGGGATATCGACCCTGCTTTTGCAGATCTATATACCTACCATCACACTTCTAGGAGATAGATGGCACACCACGCTTTGGCATAAACAATGTCTGGTCAATCAAGATTTTCATTTGTGCTTCTTATGGAAGGCATCTTAGACTTAATATTATATCGAGGGTTTTTTTACAATACATATACATTAACCAATCACCACATGTATATAGTACGTATCATATACATGTTATAACCCACAAAGAAAACATGCAATAGATAAAAAGCAATGGTTATGGCCATTCCCATGTAATTCCTTTGAGGAACAAGGAAATACTACAACCTAGGGTCCACATCACATGTGGAAACCTATTGTTGAGGAAGATCTCTTCTTTTCAATCCAGGTCGACTGGTTCAACCCTTAAATCAGTCATCTCTCCTCCTGGTCAGTTCGTTGGTCTTCACACCAGCCGTGTGGCCATCAGTTCCACCATCTTCTAGATCCTCTAGTCGATTGGGTCGGATCCTCCTCCTTGGTCCTTCTTGGTCCTCCAGTCAGTTGACTCTCCTTTGAGACAGTCAGTTGGCCTAGTGAGGAGTGTCTTCTTCTTCGTCGTAATAAGAAAGTAAAATATCCTACTATTAAATGATTTTACAGAAATCTCAGGTTACATTTGAGGGGAGAAAAGGTAGAAGAGAATAATACTCTTAAATTGGGAAGATAAGGAGGAGGCTCAATACATAGATCAAGATATCAAACACACACCCACCATGCACAAATAAAGGATATTGTCCATAACCACTGATGAATGCATATTCATCATGGAATTCAATTATCACTTTGGGACAAATTCAACTCTATATATATATACTATTTCACTCATTAAATATCAAAATGCATCATAATATGCAAAATTACTTAATTGATTTGATTGCCAAGGTTTTAACTGAATTTATGTTGATTTAATGTAGGTCTTGATAAGGTGGAACAGTTAGTTGGGACCCACCTTCACTCACCCTTGGTTCTGACCAATCAATCTGACCAAACAGTTTCAGCCATTCAATCTCGCCAAATGATCTAGCCATCTGGTCTTGTCCAATCGGTTTCATCCATTCGGACTCAAGACCAAATGGACAGATCCATCTCAAAACCATTTGGATGTTGCACGGTTTCAGACGGTTTGGGCGCCAAGGTCGCAAGACTGATCACCCGCGAAGACCGTTCAGACGCGAAGACCGTTTAGATGCGAAGACCGTTTGCGAATGATTGAAACCGAATGGACTTTTCCACATCGAGACCGTTTGAAGAGTCTCGGTCTACGAGACCGTTTGAAGATATTCGGTCTACGAGACCGTTTGAAGAGTCTTGGTCTGCGAGATCGTTTGAAGAGATTCGGTCTGCGAGACTGTTGGAAGAGATTCGGTCTGTGAGACCGTTTGAAGAGATTTGGTCTGCGAGACCGTTTGAAGAGATTTGGTCTACGAGACCATTTGAAAAGATTTGTTCTGTGAGACCGTTTGAAGAGACTCGGTCTGTGAGACCGTTTAACACAGCTACGTGCAAACTGTTCAATATTTAAAACCGTTTGAGAAGACCGTTTGCTAAAGTTGACGTGCTATGCGGAGACCGAATGCAGAACCTTGCACGTAGACCGTTTGAGCATGATGGGAGCAAACAAAATTAGCTATTCACATGAAGTATGTTTGAGCAGCTAAACGTATGCATGAAAATGTATGGGAAAAGTCAAACCTATGAAGACCGAATGAGCTTGTTGCAAGACCGTTTGGTCTCTTGGTTTACATGCAAACCGTTTGCTCAAGCTGCGCAAGAAGTAAGGACCGATTGGATTAGCAGCACGTGAATAGCACACATGCATGAAGACCGTTTTGCTGCTGTGAAGACCGTTTGGCTAGTGGAGAATCAAGATCGGAACAACAACGTGCAAAGGAGCTGCATGCAAACCATTCACGTGAATACCGAGTATGCAAGCCGAATGAGTCATGCAAAACTGTTTTGCTAGTATAATCAAACCGTTTGGGAAGAACGGCTAGCAGCAAACCGAAAGTCACGAGATCGTTTGATTGAGTGGCTGAATGAGACCGAATGAGCTGTCCACGTGAAGACCAAACCGAATGGCGCGGGCATGCGGAGCTGATCGGAAAAGATCACGCAGGACCGAATGGAATTTAAAATCGTTTGATAAGCAAATAGTTTACAGACCGTTTACTATTGCAACTAATGAAGACCGTTTGATAAATATGCATGAAACCGTTTGCTGCACTTGGCACGTGAAAACTGTTTACTAAAGAAGAGTGCGAAGACCGCATGATCACCTGAAGAGAAGACCGAGTGCAAAACCGAAATAACGCAAAGACCGTTTAAGCATGCAACCAACAGCAAATCGTTTGGAAAAGTTGCTAAACCAAACCGTTTGAGCAAAATAAATATCTGCCAAACAGCTTGGACTGGAAACACACCAAAAATATGAAGACCAGCCCCATACCTATAAATAGGACCAGTAGGGTCCCCTTTTGAGGCATGGGTTCCGGGACGCCGAAAGGCTGCCTGTACACATGTCCGATCCAAATCTAGTGCCGTCCATGCCAGTTTTATCCCACCTACTGTCATGTTGCAACCAAGGAGGCTGAGGAGAGAAGGAAGACAGAGTGAGGGGGACTGTTCGGTCTGTCTTGGCATCTCCCACTCACGTCCAGATCTGCTCTAACACGACGTAGAAGGCCGTATTTTCTTCACCGAGCTGCGACTACCTTCTGTACCGAGTTCATGGCGGATTTCTCTCTCTTTCTTATTCTTCTTATTTCTCGCATCATGAGCGAGTAGTACCTTTTTGCTGGGGTGTGGGGACTAGCCCCGCTGCCCATGCAATCTTGTTCTTTTGTTAAACTCTCCATGACAATGTATATAACTTTCCTTTTCATTGTTAATGAGTATGTTCGTAGTGGATTATCTACTTGCTTTCATCTTGTTCTCTCCTATATGGTGAAATCTTCTATATATGGGATAGAATGGCAGTTTACAAAGTTCGACTCTTTGACGAGAACTTCTAATAATATTCCTTGAGGTCGTAAGTGTATGATCCGTGAGGGGACGAGCCATCTAACCTACAGTGACGATTCTGTGGTCTAAACATCCCTCAGGGAGGACCACAATCTTAGTTGGATTTTGTATCGTCTTTGTTTACCGTCAATGTTATCTTGAAGATCCATCACGTGCTTGCTTATCGATTAATGCGGTTGACTCCCAAACTAGAAATATAATGAGATTTCTTCGAGGTCGTAAGTGTATGATCCGCGAGGGAACACACCATCTAGCCTTCAGTGACGCTTCTGTGTGCCTAAGACCTGTATAGGGGGCTCACAACCTTCGTTGGATTTCTGTATCTTTGGAGCCGTAAGTAAGTGATCTGGTTGGTGACGAGACATCTGATGACTAAGGTGATGCTTACGTGAGCCTAACGCCCCTACGGGGGATTATGCAACATCTCTATTTGGATTGACATATCTTGCCTGGATTGTTTGCGATTGAATGTGTTTGCGTGTGTAGCGGTTGTGAAACCCGATACCATCCCAACGATTCCATATCATTGATCTAAACCCAACTTTAATTCAGCTTTTACTTTCTTGCAATTATTTTAATTAACCTCAAATCAAGCAATCATCTTAAATATAAGTCTTAACTCGAACTGGACTAGACTAACACAGATTCTTAAAAACGTTTTTCTTTGGGTTCGATCCTCAACTATATTGCGATAAGAATCGTCTGCTTGTGGGTGGTATTATTGCACTTTGGGTTTGGTAAAAGCTCAGGGATTCCAACCCCGAGTGAGTCTGTTAGTGTGATAAAATCCCACGTCAAATTATGGCACTGTTGCTGGGGATAACGGAATCAGTTAGTCAAATCTAGTTCTTTTAAGACTAATTTAGGATTTTGCTTTTTCTTTTGACACAATCGATCATCTACTTAAATTTGACTATGCTCTGTGGTTCTCACTTTTGAAATGTTTCTAATTCAGGTACAACCCAAGGCATAGTGCATGCACCGTTCGGACAACCCCGAACTCACAGCAAGCTTTGATCCCGAGATAGATAGAACTTTTCATCATCAAATCTGAGAAAATCATGCAAGGATGGCTCAAGCATAAGAGGTAGCCCAAAGGGTGGCTCAAGCCATCAATGCACAGAGAGAGAAGCTCATGTAAGAAGCTAGAGCTGCGATATAACAAGAAATCCTAGCAGCACAAGCAGTAGCACAAGAAGCAGAACTGCAAAAGGATCTTAGGGAGTTGTCAATCCCTAAAGCTGCTGACGTACATCATCCAATCCTACCTCCTCCCATCCATGCTCCGAATTTTGAGAAATGAGCACATTGGATCACCTTGCTCCAAAACAACCCATTTAATGGCAAACAAGGTGAAGATAGTCAAGAACACCTTATGAGATTCATCGATCTATGTGCTTTGAGAAAACAAAATGGAGTGTCTGACGATGCCATCCGACTCCGTCTATTCATGTATTCTCTTGCCGATAGAGCCATAAGTTGGTACAACTCTCTACAATGTGAATGTATCACCACATGGGAACAACTACATAACATTTTTCTGGAAAATTTATATCCTTCATCTCTCACTTATGAAATTAGGGGAAAAATAACAATGTTCACTCAAGCCCCTGAAGAAACCCTTGCTGAGGTATGGGACCAATATAAGGAGCTTCTACAAAAATGTCCACATCATGGCATTCCTAATAATCAACTCATCGAGATCTTCTACAAGGGTGTGGATGATGATATTAAGAGGTTTCTAGATTCCTCATATGGAGGAAACTTCATGCGTCAAAGCTATGGTAGCGCATGGAGGGTTGTCACCCTTGGAGCTGAAAACAAAGCAAATTGGGCTAGGTCTGTAGGTAAAGGAGTGTTGAAAGTGGCTATGGCTGAAGTGACACCTGATTACAAATCTATCGCTGAAACCCTAAAACTCTTAGTTGCCAAGAAAGACCATATTGAATCCTCACTTGCTGTAATTGGAAGAGGACGTCCACCCCTTCAACAACCAGAACAGATCAAGTTCGCTTCGTTATTTTTTGAATCATGTAAAAGTACCGATCATTCCATTTTATCATGTAGTGTTCTCTATGATGTTGTCCTAAGCAATGTGTGTGGACAAGGAGACAGCGGTCAAATGGAAAATCTGAATGCTTTCAACACCATTCCTGGTCAAGGGTATTACAATATGAATCAGAATAGGAACCATCTAGGTTTTCAATATGGAAACCACTCTGGAGAAGTAAACTCGCATCAATTTGGTTCAAACAATCAACCAAGAAGCCCACCAGGATTCCAGTACAATCAACAACAAAATTTTGGAAATCAAGGAAATTTCAAGGGAAACTTTTAGAATAGGAACTTCATTAATTATCAAAATAACTCCCAGTACCAGAGTCTCAACCAAGTTCCTTATAAACAACAAGGACAACAAGAAATTCTAGCTTCTCCTGATGACAAGATATCAACCATTGAAAAGATGTTGCAAACTCAGCAAACTATGATAGCTAACCAACAAGCTCAGTAGAAGACTATTGAATCTCAACTAGTTCAACTTGCAGCTAGCATTAAGCCACCACTTGGGGTTTTTGCTGGCCAGCCCGAGAATAATCCTAAGCATCCAGAACAACTAAAGGCGGTCACCACCAGGTTAGGAAAATACTATTCCGATCTTCCTGTCAAGCTACCGGTGGTTATTATAAATGAGGACGAACCCGTGATTATACAAGATTCAACAACTCCTGAATCACAACCAAAGGAACTAGTAATTGATGATAAGTCAGAAAAAGGAAATTTTGAGAAGCCTTCTCAAGAAGACAAAGAAACTGAGACTCCAGAACCTGATATCCCTATGTACAAACCTCATATACCTTTTCCAGCTCGTCTAAGGTAAACAAAGCTTGATACCAGATTCAATAAGTTTAAAGAAGCTATGAAGAAACTTCATGTTGATATACCCTTTTTGGATGCTCTGGCCGAGATACCAGCATGGATAAAGTACTTAAAGTCACTCCTCACCAGGAAATATATAACTGAAGAATATGAGACAATCAAGTTGGCTAAAACCACTTCAGATATCATCCATAGTAAGATGCCAAAGAAGTAGCAAGATCTAGGATCTTTTGGGATCTCCTGCCATATCGGTGATTCTTCATGCAAGAAAGGGCTGGCAGATCTTGGTGCTATCATCTACATCATGCCACTCAGCCTTTGCAAAAGGATAGGGTTTTTTGAACTTCTCCCAACTGGCATGACCATACAACTTGCAGATAATTCAATAAAACATCTGTTATGGATTATTGAGGATGTACCCGTCAAGGTAGGAAAAGATTCCTATGTTCCATGTGACTTCATCATCATGGACATAAAGGAAGACACCAGATATCCTCTCATCTTTGGACATCCGTTCCTTGCCACTGCAAGAGTCCTAATTTATGTGGAAGATGGTACCTTACTGCTCAGATTAGGCAAAGAAATTCTCGAATTTAAAGTTTTGAAAGTATGAGAAGACCAAGTATGCAAGAAGAAGTCTATCTGATTGACTTCATTGAGAAAATGTCACCTCTGACTACGATCCTTTAGAAGTTGCTCTAAAGAACCCATCAGTTGATGAACCAATTGATGAACAAGTAAAGGATTGCATCGAATCCCTCGACTATGCTAAAGAAGATGTTGAAGCCACTAGTGAAGAACTCAAAGCTATGGAAACTACAGAAGAAACATGCGGAAACCCAGAGGATCCCGAATTGAAGCCCGTGCCTGAGGGACTGAAGTATGTGTTTTTAGACGATCTCAAAGTTTTCCAAGTTATTATAAATTCTAATCTAACAACTGAACAAGAAGATAAACTCCTGAAGGAATTAAGGGAAAGAATGAAAGCCATCGATTATAAAATGAGTGACCTCACCGGGGTCAATCAAGTGCTGTGTATGCACAAGATCCCTATGATGGAAGATCACAAGCCTACTATTGAGCATCAACAAAAATTGAATCCAAATATGAAGGAAGTGGTCCATCGCGAGGTCATTAAACTGCTCACAACTAGAATAATCTATCCGATATCAGAGTCACCATGGGTGAGCCCAGTGCATGTAGTCCCGAAGAAAGGTGGAATAACTGTTATACGGAATGAAAACAATGAATTCATCCCCACTCCAATAGTCAAAAGGTGGAGGATGTGCATAGATTATAGAAAATTAAATAAGGCAACTCAAAAAGATCATTTTCCAATGCCTTTCCATGATCAAGTCCTAGAAAGGTTGGCTCACCAAGAATATTTTTGTTATCTTGACGGTTACTCTGGATTCTATCAAATACCCATACATCTAGATGACCAAGAGAAAACAACTTTTACCTTCCCATTCGGAACATATGCATTTAAAAGAATGTCGTTTGGCCTCTACAATGCACCTGCAACTTTCCAATGTTGCATGGCTGCCATATTTGCCGGTCTTATCGAAACCATTATGGAAGTTTTCATGGATGATTTTTCTGTATACGGAGATTCATTCGATTCATGTCTAAAGCACCTCTCCCTAGTTCTCAAACATTGTGAAGAAGCACATCTTATGCTGAATTGGGAAAAGTGCCACTTTATGGTAAAGGAAGGCATTGTCCTCGGCCATAGGGTCAGCAATAGAGGAATTGAAGTAGATAAAGCCATGATTGAAGTGATTTCTAAACTGGATATCCCAACAAATGTAAAAGAAGTCTGTGCTTTCCTAGGTCATGCATGATTTTACAGAAGATTCATAAAGGACTTTTCCAAGATAACAAATCCAATGAAAAATCTACTACTAAAGGATACTGATTTCAATTTCAACGAAGAATGTGTCAAAAGCTTCAACACATTGAAGCAGGCCCTTACAACCACCCCCATCATTAGAGCTCCCGACTGGGACCATCCTTTTGAAATTATGTGTGATGCCAGTGACTATGTTGTGGGTGCTGTTTTAGGGCAATGTATAGAGAAGAAACATTATGTGATCTATTGTGCATCGGAAACTCTCGGTGAAGCCCAGAGGAATTATGCAACTACTGAGAAAGAACTTCTAGCATTCGTGTATGCCTTTGACAAGTTTAGATCCTACCTAATTGGTTCAAAGGTCATTGTCTACATAGACCACACTGCCATTCGTTACCTTTTGGCAAAGAAAGATGCAAAACCCAGGTTGATTAGATGGGTCCTCCTATTACAAGAATTTGATTTAGAGATAAGAGAAAAAAGGGTACAAAGAATGTTGTAGTAGACCATCTCAGTCGCATCCACACTCTGGATAGTGAGAAGATTCTGATCAATGAATCCCTGCCGGATGATCAACTAACAAAGGTCTCAGAAGTTGTACCGTGGTACTTAGATTTTGTGAATTACCTTGCTGCTGGGGTTATCCATCCTCAATGCACCTGAAATGTACTGAAGAAATTTATGCATGATGTGAAACAATATCACTGGGATGGGCCATATCTTTTTAAGCTATGTGCTGATGGTCTTTACAGACGATGTATCATTGAGGAAGAGACCAAACTCATTTTAGAGCACTGCCACTCTGGCCCAGTTGGAGGCCACATGTGTTCTAAGAAGACTGCGATAAAGGTTTTGCAATGTGGATTCTTTTGGCCAACCATATCCAAGGACTCCTATGACTTTGTTCTATCATGTGACAAATGTCAAAAAATAGGTAACATTATGAAGAGAGATGAGATTACACTTAAGTTATGGCAAGAAATTAAGATATTTGATGTTTGTGATGTGGACTACATGGGGCCATTCCCATCTTCTTATGATTTTTCTTACATCCTAGTAGCGGTTGATTATGTCTCAAAATGGGTTGAAGTTGCACAAACCGTCACTAGTGATTCCAAACCCATCTTCAAATTATTCAAGGATATTATTTTCCCCCATTTTGGAGTGCCATGAACTGTGATATTTGACGAAGGGTCTCACTTCCTTCAAAGAAGCTTTGCTGAGAAAATATGGTGTAACACATAAAGTAGCCTCACCCTACCATCCACAAATGAGTGGACAAGTTGAGGTTTCTATCCGCCAATGTCAGGACCCACTCTTTTGATCAGCATAAATGCCAACCATTAGAGATAATCCCAAAACCTAAACCCAGATTATGGAAAGAAACAATGAATTCTTGACAAAGGCGAATAAACAATATACAAAAAAGACAGATCAATTTTTCCTTTTTCTTTCTTCACAAACTCATAAATCAATGTCACATCAAGGACATCACATTCAGATATCACAAATCATATTCAACTCCATTAAATCCAGAATCAAATCTTATTCTCATATGCGGTTCAGTTTACATCAGATACATGTACATTGATGAACAAACTTAATCTACAACCCATCCCGGGAAAGAGAGAGTATAGGGACATTCTATTCTATCTAGATTATGCTATTTATATCTTCTTTGTCACCACCTCTCTGCTGGATAGCATTATATCTAAAAACATTTGAAACAACCTCATGAGACTCATATAGAGCCCCAGTGAGAGGATACCTCCAACTCAAGCTAGGTACATGCATCAACATCAGATTAAGTATAATAAACTTAACAGAACATGCATATATTGAAAAGTCTAGCAGATAGTTCTGTCATAAGTCATTTCTAACTTGTAATGATAATCTGATCCAACAGATAAGGTAATCACTTAAACCAATTATAAATTTGAAACATCTTTTAAAGTATGTCTATGAACAAATCAACAGATACTTCTTAGTTCAGATTAAGAATCCAAAGGCATGAGTAATAAGTCAAGTTCTTAGCATTTTGAATCAATACATAACTATAACATTATATTTGTGACACTCCACCAGCAAGAACAGGAACACATCCTGTAGTCCTGAAGCTGAAGTACAAATAATACATATCTACCAAGCAATACTATCAAATAGTAAGAAATCCAACTCATAATCAGAATGGATATAAATCCCATCATTTATAACTTGTCAACATGACATATCATAATATGAAATAGAAACTGTCAATAGCAACATGATTACTTTCCACAACATGAAGCTTAATCAATAATGACAAATCATCAACTAGTAGTACAAGGAATGTAATAATCATTCAAATCATGTTCTACACGGCTTATCATCTTTTATTCATTTGCCCTGAAACTACTTGGCTTGTACCTCACCAAGTAGAAGACACCATGCTTGATTCTCATGTCAACGACTCACCATCACTATCTTAGGGTTTAGCTGGCCACCCTAAGATATCAAAAACAGACCCTGGCCACCTCAGGGTTGCCTAAAGAGGCTCACATCCTCATCTCGGGTACACGAGATAGGAACCAACAAAACAATATATCACATATCACAATATTTCACATATTTTTCATTTCACATTTCACATATTTCATTTCAACAGAGTCTATTCCATCTGGACATAGACTTTCACAGCAAGGATTTAGGGCCACAGCCACTCCAGATGACTCACTCCTAAATCCTAGTGGTCTATCCTTTAAGGTCTCAATCCACACTCCAGAAATCCTTCTCATAATTCATTGATTACTACAACGAGATCCGTTTTGTTTCCCCAGTGTGGTTTTCGGGGGAAACTCACGATGTTCAGGGCACCTAACTAGATGGTTAATCATTTCACTTGTTATTAATCTCTTTCAGTCATCTTAAAAGAATTCAAAACATCATACATCATATCTATGTATTGTCGCGTAACTATAATAACATGAAACAGATTAATTTTATCAATAAGAGCAATGATCAAAGAAAGAAGCACAATAAGTCTATAGATTGCAAGAAATATGATTATTTCTATCTTCTACATCAATTCATAGCAATCATCAATAGTGAGCTTTCTGCCCGAGACATAATCTTATTGTCCAGCATTTACCCCATCAGGGTTTTATCATCATCAGTGGGCTTTCAGCCCAAGACATGATCTCATTATGCAACATTTACCCCTATCAGGGTTTTATCATCATCAATGGGCTTTCAACCCTAGACATGATCTCATTATGCAACGTTTACCCTTATCAAGGTTTCTCAATGTAAGGAGTGCACATTAAGTTCAATCTCAACATAAATCTTATTAGTTCATTGTATATCACAGGTTTGAACAAGTATTAGCAGAGGCATTAGAACTAGAAATAGTAAAAGCATCTAGATATCATGTATGATTCCTCATACTCAGAATAGATTTATCATATGACTTATGCTTGTTCAATCCAATCTGAATAGATGGCAATAAATTTCATGCATATACACACATACCAGACTTAGTTCTCTTCTTCTTTTATTTCGAATGTCTTCATATGGGGTTACTAGTCAACACATGTTGATTATCATTTGAATTCCATCAAAATAGTTCATTCTCATAATACAAGTATTCTATCAAACAATCACAATACAAGAACACATTCTTGTAAGGCAATTCAAATACTTGAGTTTCATTGTTTAGCTGAATGCAACTACGGTTATGTACATCTCTTAATCACCCATTTGAGATTGTCATTCATTAGCATCATCAAACTCATCATTTTAGGGTAAGAGTTACAATTTTAGAATCATATACTAATTCCTATCTTTTTCCAATCATTTTATACTCAGTAGTCTCAGCTTCTTTCATTTCATGTTCATTACATCATCTGGACCAATCTTTCTTGATTCACTTTACATTCAATGCTTCTCTTCTACATAACATTTATCAAAGTATAATTCATAGTATATTTCATTTAATTTGGGTTAATCCACATGTAATTAAAATAAAAGATAAAATACTACATCATACTATCTTCATTAGTTTCATCTTTATCTTGTAATCACAATTAAGTACATCTTTTTCATATTGTCTCTTATATTCAGATAAGTGTACCTTGTCATTGAATACTAATGGCATTCCCATAATAAAAAAATGATCATTATTTATTATACTAAAACAAATGCATTAGAATTAGATGATATTAGTAAGACTCATCATATTCAATTGAAGTATTAATACTTTCAACTTCAACATTTGATCACATTTCAAACATCATATACAAGTTCTAGATTTATCACTCATAATTGTCTTAGTAATAAACTTTTAGGATTTCCAGGAAGTCATTCCTTAGTTCAACATATCATAAGAATCATATCATTCAGTAATCCAATCATGACCCAAAGGTTCATTAGGGTTGTTCATAAACATTGAAACCCTAGTTTCCATTTTCACACATTTCATTCATCAATGACAAGTATATATTGATTAATTGACTCATTTCATTCACTTCCTCAACACAAATACTAATGAAGATATGTGGTCATTCAATTCCATTCAACAATACACTTGTATCATACAATCTAGTACAATTCAAATTTGACTTTATACATGTCAATTCAATTCCAAGCATATCGTCCATTGGGCTGATTTTTAGGAAAAATTCACGTGAAATACCATAGTCATCTACCCATAAGAATACCCATGAATCCTCAATCAATATAACATGAACTAATAAAGTTTCAATCAATGAGAAATAATCAAAATCAGTAAAATTGGGTTCCCCAATATCTTTCCCAAATCAAATCCAATCACATACATATACAAACAAGGTTTCTGATTGTTTTAGTCGGATTGAATTAGGCTTTTAACATGAATACAAAGCTTAGGAGGGAGAAAACACTCACCTCAGGTGCCAAACACCTTAAAAACAGAGGTCAACCTCTGAATTTTTGGAAACCCAAACAAACTCTCACTAAACAATCCAATTCTTTTCCTCTCAACTCGATAACCCTAGAAATGGGGATTATAAGAGAAAGAGTTAGAAAAGGGGGAGATTTGATGTGATTTTGAATCAAATCAGAGGAGGGACGGAATCTTGACATGTGAGAGAAGATCCACCATGAAATGCTATGCAAAGAAGCTAAACTTACTTGATTTCATCATATCTTGGATAGAGAAACCCTAGGTCATCATCTCCTCCACTTTCTCTACTCAAAACCCTAGCTCTCCTCTCTCCCAAGAATTTCATTTCTTTGACGGGAAGGACGAGTTATGAGAGATTCTTGTGTGTTAGTTTAGTGATATAGATGAATTGAGGTGCTTAGAACATTTACAAACAAGCCCCTCAATGTATTTTTATTTTCCTCAAACTGCACTACTACATAAATGGCTTATAACGTCACTTTTGCTGGTGTCGGTTGTAATAAAAAACCGACACCTAAACCATACATCGTCGGTGTTTAAAATAAGCTGACATCAATCTGTGAAGGGCGACCAGACACGGGTATCACTTTTATTCAGTGTCGATTCCTTAGTAAGAAACCGACACCTAAAAGTAACCGCCAAAACCAAAATTTCCAGCGAAAAAAAATGCCTCCAAAAAATGACATACATCGTCGGTTTTTGAGAGAGGAACCAAAAACTAAAGGTTTTCTGCGAGACAGAAATTTGCTCACTTTTTATCGTCGTTTTTGTGACAATATCTGACGCCGTTGTGTTTTCACGCGAATAACCGCGAAAATTTTCACCTCCCTTTAGTGTCGGTGGTTTGTTGCAAACCGACACTGAAAGTTTTTATTGTCGGTTTTTTTTAACAACTGACACCGAATGTTAACTTAAAATCGCGAGTGAGCCCGACTCTTCCCCTTTCTCTCTGTGATTGCAATCGGCTATTAGGGTCTGGCGATTCCGGCGTTCTCCTTGCTCGCCGACGCCGTGAAGCATCGCCGTGAAGTGCCGCCGTGAAGCGTCGATCTCCTTACCACCGCCGTGAAGCGCCGCCGTGGAGCTTGCCGTTTGTGGAGCTCGCCGGCGTTCGTGGAGCTCACCGCCTCCATGGAACTCACCATTCGTGGAGCCGCCACCGTCGTTGGTCCTCTCCTCCAATCAGTCCTCCTCTCACCGGTGCTAGCAGTAGCCAGCGCCAACAGCAGCAGCCAGAACCAGAGCCAGTGCCAGTAGCCAGTGCCAACAACAGCAGCCGGAACCAGAGCTTGCCATTATCGTCACCACTGCCACTTCTAGAGGTAAAGCCTCCAATTGACTAGGTTTGCATCCTAAATTCATCCTTGGCTTAACCTATTTTCTAATGTGTGTTGTTAATGTGTGTTGACCTTGGCTTAACCTATTTTTTAAACAATTAGATGGCAATGATAATTTAGTTAACCAATCCCTATGATTGATCCTAATTCAGTTTAGTATTGTTTTGCATTCATACACGATCGTGCTAAAATTTGTAGTGTGCATTTCTAGTTTTAGGTTTGACTTTTTTGATGTTACTAGCGGATAGGAGCCGGGCTCCTATTCATTTTCTGATTCACTTTAAAATGATTAGAATGTGCTTGGGTCCTTATTATAAGTATGTTCTTTTATCCTTTTAAAAAGTATTTCAAACATAGTGTCATGTACTCATAAAACTAAATATGAGTGTTGATTAAACAAATAGATAATAAGTGTCACCTCATTTTATGAAATACCAAGATACATCAAATTATAGAAAATACTAGTATGAAAATTTATAACATCATTATATGTACTTACACTTTTTTTGAAATACATTGTTATATGTACTTACATACACTTTGTTAATACTAATATTATGCAGTCTCTGTCCACCAAAAACAGTCACTATGAACTGGGCCTCTATGTCAATGTTAACGTTCCCTATTGAAGAACAATTGAACATCATCCAAGATAATCATTCCTTGAACCAATTGGCCATACCCAAACATTGGCATTTTCTAGAAGGAAGACACTACAGGCCTCGTGAAGTGACCCTAAATTTTGGAAATTATTCACATGTTATCGAGGTTGAGTATGTTTTGGCGGGAAATCTTGTATCAAAATCCGGTTGGTGTGATTGGATTGGAAAGATGCATGTGGGCCGTAGCGGCAGGATTTTTCTCCGTCCAGTTGGCCATAATACCATCAAAGTTTGGATAACCAACATCAACTACGAGACCCCCGATCATCTACTGTGGTATGAGCGCACGACGTCGGATATCATCTATGAGGAATCTGATTATGAGGCCCCTGTCAGTTCAGATTCGTCTAAATACAGTGAGGAGCTTCGTGACACATCATCATAAAAAAGGCCACGGTAGGTCATATTAACAAATATAATTGTCAAGACAAAAATTTTGTGTTTACACTTTTTGTCTGAAAGCAATCAATACTCATAGCTGCTTTCTTTTTTGAACTTCAGGAGAAGATCGCCACAATGATAAGTCCTCGAAGTTACTGATGTGGGACCATGTTGGTGTAGTATTTAGTTGTCTATCTATCTAGACTTGTCTGTATTAATAGTTATTTTAATTATGTGCATGTTTAGGGGTACACCAACCCCTTTGTTTAGTTACTGTTTAGGGGTACACCAACCCCTTTGTTTAGTTACTGTTTAGGGGTACACCAACCCCTGTGTGTGGATGTAAAAAGAGATTAATGAATGGAATTGAAAGTTTCTAGACGAATGCTTCTAACTGAATTGATGATTGGCTTGGTTATTGAATGTTACAAATTACTGATAAATTTCATTATAAATGGTCTTTAATCCTTATTATAACTATGTTTTCAATGATCACTTCCATTACGGTTCAGGAGCTCGCCGGCCTTCTGCCTGCCCATTCGGCTTCTACGTGCACCCATGCGTCTCGCCTCTCTCCCTGCTCCAGAGCAAGACGCCCGACTGGGATGAAATAGAGGTAAACATCCCCAAAAACCCTCTGTCTCGCCCTCTGATTTGTATTTACTTAAATACTGATTTATATTTACTTATCCACTCGTTCATCTAATGATTTTTTATTCATCACATTATTTAAATTTAGGGCTTTATATTTAAATGCATCTAAACATTCATAAACTATTAATGATGATTAATTTAGGAAGCATTGATATGTTGTTATGGCTGTCCACAAATGTTTTTATAAGAAATTGTGCGTTGAATGGGGTTGTGAACAAGGAATTCGTGTTGTATTTGTTGGCCTAGAAACCCGTCCAAGATTTACTCATTAGGAGTAAATCTTGGATAGTCCCCGGTTTGGGACTGTTCTTGAAAACCTAATCTCACTTAGGATGTAAGTGTATAATGTGTATTGGGTTTTCAAGAAAATTTCGGCAGTATTTCCCCATTTGTTCTCTAAGACATATGTACTTGGAGAACAGCGGGGAAATGCTTCCGAAATTTTCTTGAAAACCCAATACACATTATACACTTACTAGTGATATTAGGTGTTCAAGAATGGGATAGGTGGTACACATTTAAGAAACACATCACATGTTTAAACCCTAAAGTTTTAAACATAAACTGTAATCCGTTCACCCTAGACCCTAATCTTGTTGTAATATATACTTATTTTCTCTTTGATCAGAGAATGGATAGATCATGGATGTCCATTCGCAATCGCTGCACCCCAGAGTTTATTTCTGGTCTTGATCAGTTTGTTAGATTTGCCGAGGAACATAGGAAATGACCTGGAGATAGGTTCTACTGTCCATGTAGGCATTGCGGTAACAACTTGAAAGTCAGTACTGGTGATGAAATCAGAAGTCATGTCATGTGCAACGGGATTGTACAAGGCTATACAGAATGGCACTGGCATGGAGAGATTTCAAACCTGAAACCAGTGGATGTTGATAGCAGTGCTTGTGTGGAAGAAGAAATTGCCTCTGATGATGTAGATGTGAATGAACCAGTTCCAGTAGACATCGTTGATGTGATGCTGGATAGTTGTGGGGTAGATCACATTGATCCACCTCCCATGTTTAGAAACATTGTGCATGATGATGAGATACAATTATACACGGGTTGTAAGCTTACGAAACTTAGCGCTGTGTTGAGATTGTATAAACTAAAAGCTAACAATCGTTGGAGCGACAAAAGCTTCACGTCATTATTATCTTTGTTGAAAGAAATTCTTCCTAAAGGAAACGAGCTGCCGATCTCAACATACCGGTTAAAGAAATTTTTGTGCCCAATGGGAATGGAGGCCAAGAAGATACACGCATGCCCGAATGATTGTGTATTATTTCAAAAGGACTATGTGAATTTGAAAGATTGTTCGAAATGTGGTGCGTCAAGGTATAAATTGATGACTTCGGGGGAGTCCAAAACTAGTTCTCCTGCCAAGGTGATGTGGTATCTACCTATAATACCACGGTTTCAATGCTTGTTTGCCAATCCTATAGATGCAAAGAATTTGAGGTCGCATGCAGATGTTAAGAAAAATAATGATGGGATCCTGCGACATGCGTCTGATTCCCCACAGTGGAAGAAGATTGATCTATTTTACCCTGAATTCGGTGAAGAGGACAGGAATCTAAGACTTGGGCTTTGTATAGATGGAATGAATCCGTACAGGACATTGAGCAGCCAACATAGCACTTGGCCAGTCATGCTTGTAATATACAATCTTCCTCCCTGGTTGTGTATGAAAAATAAGTACGTTATGTTGTCGTTGTTGATATCAGGCCCTAAACAACCTGGAAATGATATCGATGTTTATCTTGAACCTCTGATTGATGACTTAAAGAAACTCTGGGGTGAAGGTGTGATGACCTATGATGCTTCATGAAGAGAGACATTTTGTTTGCACACTATGTTGTTTTGCACTGTGAATGACTTTCCAACATATGGGAATTTGTCTGGATATAGTGTCAAAGGATCTAAAGCGTGTCCTATATGTGAAGACAACACTGATTCAATATGACTAAAACACGGTGGCAAGACTGTATATCTTTCTCATCGAAGGTTTCTTCCAAAATTGCATCCGTATCGTAGGTTGCGCAAAGCATTCAATGGATGGAATGAGGAACGTAGTGCACCTAAACCTATATCAGGGGAGGATGTTTATGAAAGAGTGAAAGACATCGCCAATGAATTTGGTAAGAGATCACAATGTATGATGGCCACAAGTAGTGACAAGTCTTTATTCAAGAAGAACTCGATATTTTGGGATCTTCCTTATTGGAGTTCTTTGACAGTCATGCATTGTATCGATGTCATGCACGTTGAGAAAAATGTATGTGATAGCATCATCGGTACTCTGTTGAATATATCAGGTAAGACTAAAGATGGGATAAAATCCAGAATGGACCTACGTGAAATGGGAATAAGGTCAGAATTAACAGAATTACGTGAAATGGGTAATAAAAGAACATACTTACCTCCCGATTGTTACACGTTGTCTAGAAAGGATAAGAAAGCATTTTGTGAATGCTTGGTAAATGTTAAGGTGCCACAGGGTTACTCATCCAACATCCGTACATTGGTATCAATGAAAGATCTGAAGTTGATAGGTCTTAAATCTCATGATTGTCACATTCTAATGCAACAAATATTGCCTGTGGAAATTAGATCTATATTGTCGAAGCATGTAAGGTTTGCAATCACCAGACTTTGTTTCTTTTTCAATAGTCTGTGCAGCAAAGTTATTGACCATGATACTCTCGATAATTTGCAAAGAGAAGTGGTTGTTACCCTATGTCAGCTTGAGATGTATTTTCCTCCGTCGTTCTTTAATATCATGGTACATCTTGTTGTCTACTTGACTAGGGAAGTGAAAATTTTGGGACCAGTTTTCTTGCATTGGATGTATCCCTTTGAATGATACATGAGCATTTTTAAAGGTGATGTTAGAAACCATTATCGTCCTGAAGGGAGTATTGTTGAGGTTTATGTGGCGAGAGAGGATATGGATTTTTGCAATGACTTTCTGAGTGGTAATGACGCTCCTGTGAATGACAAGAATATTGAGGAGCATTTTGGCAAAGGAGTTTTGGGAGCACGGGTGAAAGTAATCAGCCGTGAGCAGTTGGAGCAAGGTCACTTGTATATTTTACACAACATGGACGAAGTGAGTGTTTATATCGAGGAACATACCAATTTCATCAAGAGACAATATCCTCGATCCAATTCAATGTGGCTTGCTAGAGAGCATAATAAGGAATTTATTAAGTGGTTTGAAGATAAAGTCTTACATCAACTTTCTCAAACACCAGATAATGTTACTGAAACCATCAAATGCCTCGCCTTTAAACCAAAATTGAATGTTATGTCTTATGAAGGGTTTGACATAAATGGTTTCTCATATTACACAAAGCGTCAAGATGATAAGAGTGTCGTCCAAAACAGCGGGGTCACCCTTCAAGCGTCGACTATGTATTTTGCAAGTGCAAAGGATAAAAGTCCACGTGAAGCTAAAATGTCATATTACGGTGTCATTGAAGACATATGGGAGTTTGACTATGTAGATTTCAGAATTCCGCTCTTTAAATGTAATTGGGTTGACAACAACAAAGGAGTTATAGTGGATGAATTGGGTTTCACGTTAGTGAACTTTGAAAAGATTGGAGAGAAGGGTGAACCATTCATATTGGCATCACAGGCAAAACAAGTATTTTATATGATCCTGCAAATGATAAATAGTCGGTTGTTCTTCATGGTGAAAGACAGTTCATTGAAGATCCTATAGATGAAGAAGAGTACTATGATAAGTATGATGACTCCAATCCATTCTCATTTGGGTTGCCAACACCACCAAACATTGAAGATGGGGATGACAATGACTTGTATGTTCGCGGGGATCATAATGAAGGATTGTTAATTGATAAAAGATCACAATATTAGAGGCATGGATGTTTATATTTTTATTATGTTCCCATGATGACCGCGCTGATGATCACTGTGAGGGTGAGGATGTGCTTTCACCACCTGACAATGTAAGTTTTAAGAATATATCCCTGAGGTTTCTATCTATATGTTCATTTATAATTATATTATGTAAGTGTGTTTTTTATCAAATTTTTAGGATACTAGTTAATAGCAATTCTATTTAATTTGTAGGCATTCGCCAAAGACTACAGGCTATGCAGGACGGCCATGACATAGCTATGCAGGCCATCGACATTGCTTTGTAAATCCAAAGTGCAACAGTCGGAGAGAAAGCAAGCATCCCACACTATAGCTTAGTACATATATATAGTGGGACTAAGGTGACGATCCCACCTGCTAAAACAGGTTACCGACAACTACATGTTATGACTGGGAGGTCGTGATTCAGCAACCATATGCATTAGTAGGAGGAAAAATAGATTTCACCACGAGTTAACATTGAAGAAGTTTAGTAGACCTTCTTCAATGTTAACTCGTGGTGAAATCTGTTTGTCCGCCTACTAATGCATATGATTGCTAAATCACGACCTCCCAATCGTAACATGTAGTTGTCGGTAACCTATTTTAGCAGGTAGGATCGTCACCTTAGTCCCACTATATGTACTAAGATATAGTGTTGTATGTAAATTCGACACTGCTGTTATTATGCACTATATATGTGTTAGTCTGTCATGTTGTTATATGAATCTGAAACACCTGTGCATGCTGCACTTTATGTATTGTATTTGTATCATGCTTCCCTTCATTGTGGCTTCTTTTGCTGTTTCATGGCTCTTTGAATATATGATTTTTTTGACAATGATGACAATGTGAATGAATTTTTATTAATTGTGTGTGAAAATCATCAATACATGAATGTTTCTACATGTGTATGAATGTGAAAAGAGATAAAATGTTTGTAGGTTTGTGGCCTGTTGTTGGCTGATATCAATGGATGTCGTAAAACCTGTAGGTCATAACTGAACTACAGGTTTCTCATCCTACGACCAGCCACAACAGGTCTGTAGACTGACATAAAAAAACATCGGCGTCGGTTATTTGACCAAAATCGACGATATATGGTTACAATGTCAGTTTCCATACTAGTAATCGACGTCGATTTTCCTAATGAGGCCAGACACTATGGCCGTGCTGGCCAGCATGGCCGTGGCAGCGGACCAGACATAAAACATATGTCAGATATTTATATACAACCGACGACATAGGATAACAGTGTCGGTTTCCGTACTAGTAACCGATGTCGATTTTCCTAGAGGCCAGACAACACGGCCGTGTTGGTCAGCACGGCCGTGGCAGCTGGTGAGATGGCTGTCGATTATCACTAAGAAACTGACACCGATAGTGCCCCAGATGGCGCCCTTTCTATGGCGCGAAGGTATGTGATGTCGATTTCGACCCTAATAACCGACGCTTATACCCCCTGCTGGCGCATTTTCGACACTTTTTCAGTGGCGCGCGAAGGGTTTTGGCATCGGTTTGAGAACCGACGCCTAACGGTTGGGATTTTAGCGGTTCCCACATAGGTGTCGCTTAGAAACCGACACTAAAGGCCTTAAATAACCGACACTGAAGGCCGGTTATGTACTAGTGCTAGTTGGTCGGCTGAGTTATAAACTTGACCAAAACCACATGTTTCAGAACACAAACCTGATCTAAAAATTATGAAACTTTAACCCAATATATGAAATTGAGTTTATAAGATACAATAAAAAGTTTATATCATGTGAAATTACCAATAAATAATTAAAAATAAAATACTACACTGCAATATTGCAATCAGCAGCATGGTCGGTCGAGTTTGTCCTGCACAGAACTCGACCGACACCCTCTCTGTAGAGATCAAAAGTCATCCAAAAAATTACAACAATTTTAGGGTGTCTATAATTGAGTTTTTAAAGTACATTTAAAATTTGAGATCAATAGGATATGGAAATAAAAACATAAAATTCAATTACACACTGCTATATCAATCTGAAAATATGATCGGTCGAGTTTGAAACTCGACCGATAAATAGGTCAGAAAATTATTTACAAATTCAGATATTTTTTATATGTGTTCACATTTTATATATACAAATCATATCCAAATTTTAAGTAAATCAAAGTTACACATAAAATACTAAAAATAATTTAGTGAGATACTATACTTATCAAATTCTGTATTCATATGTCATGAAAACCCTAGTTTGGGCCGATTAGGGTTTCCAAACCTTAACCCTAATTAGGTAGATCAAAGTATGATTAAAACTTCTCATTATATTTAAAACATGAAAATTTAACTACCATCACTAATCAAGCTTTAAACTATGATCATCTTAATTAAGCATACAATCATCCAAGTAAACCCTAATTAGATGACTAATTTGAAAACGGGTCATTACAAATTCTTCCCTTCTTTTAGGATTTCATCTCGAAATCCAAGAAAAGATATGGAAGAATATCATATCATCTAATCATTCACCTCTCTGGACGTCAAACTATAAAGACTTTCATTTTATCTTTCTTTCATATGACATTTTTTTTGGATTATATGGATATTTCATCCTATGTCATCATCATATCTCTCCTTGAGTATTATAAACATTTGAATCACTAATATCAGTAATACATCATTTATCAAGATCTGATTCACATCACCTTTCACATCCTTTTTTTTAATTGTGTATCTAACGGATTAAGTTTATGACACATTCACATATTATCATCTACATTCATCAATTTCCTTTATAAAGAAGATCATCTCGTGTGCATCTTAGTTCATAGCTTTTTCTCACAATTTCATATTTCATACTCAGACTCAAACTCATTAGAGATTATTTTCATAATCCATTAAGCTTTCATATTTCATATATGAAATTTCATGTTTTTCATAGGTTTCATATTGAATTATAAAATCCTTTTCTCTTTCACCATTTTATCGCTATTCTTCTCTTTTTCATCATGCATCTTATTATACTACCAAACTATGTTCATCTAGATACGTGGTTAGGGCATCCAGAAGAAGTATAGTCGGCAGTTCCATACCGGCTTAGCTCAAAACCCAAATACTTGACCAGAGTATTTGAATACCAAGTTCAGTCAGTATGCACATCATTCAGGTTATATTCAACATCCACATTATCAATAAGCCGTTGATCCTATTGTCCCTGTAGACTCATCTAACCTAGGCACCAATACCACGCATGTTGGGACCCACTCTTTTGATCAGCATATATGCCAACCATTAGAGATAATCTCAAAAGCTAAACCCAGATTATGGAATAAAACAATGAATTCTTGACAAAGGCGAAAAAACAATATACGAAAAAGATAGATCAATTTTTCCTTTTTCTTTCTTCACAAACTCATAAATCAATGTCACATCAAGGACATCACATTCAGATATCACAAATCATATTCAACTCCATTAAATCCAGAATCAAATCTTCTTCTCATATGCGGTTTAGTTTACATCAGATACATGTACATTGATGAACAAACTTAATCTACAACCCATCCAGAGAAAGAGAGAGTACATGGACATTCTATTATATCTAGATTATGCTATTTATATCTTCTTTGTCACCACCTCTCCGCTGGATAGCATTATACCTAAAAACATTTGAAACAACCTCGTGAGACTCATATAGAGCCCCAGTGAGTAGATACCTCCCACTCAAGCTAGGTACAAGCATCAACATCAGATTAAGTATAATAAACTTAACAGAACATGCATATATTGAAAAGTCTAGCAGATAGTTCTATCATAATTCATTTCTAATTTTCTATGATAATTTGATCCAACAGATAAGGAAATCACTTAAACCAATTATAAATTTGAAACATCTTTTAAAGTATGTCTATGAACAACTCAACAGATACTTCTTAGTTTAGATTAAGAATCCAAAGGCATGAGTAATATGTCAAGTTCTTAGCATCATAACTATAACATTATATTTGTGACACTCCACCAGCCGAACACATCCTGCAGTCTTGAAGCTGAAGTACACATAATACATATCTACCAAGCAATACTATCAAATAGTAAGAAATCCAACTCATAATCAGAATGGATATGAATCCCATCATTTATAACTTGTCAACATGACATATCATAATATGAAATAGAAACTATCCATAGAAACATGATTACTTTCCACAACATGAAGCTTAATCAATAATGACAAATCATCAATTAGTAGTACAAGGAATGTAATAATAATTCAAATCATGTTCTACACGGCTTATCATCTTTTATTCATTTGCCCTGAAACTACTTGGCTTGTACCTCACCAAGTAGAAGTCGCCATGCCTGATTCTCGTGTCAATGACTCACTATCACTGTCTTAGGGTTTAGCCAGCCACCCTAAGATATCAACAACAGACCATGGCCACCTCAGGGTTGCCTAAAGAGGCTCACGTCCTCATCTCGGGTACACGAGATAGGAACCAGCAAAACAATATATCACATATCACAATATTTCACATATTTTTCATTTCACATTTCACATATTTCATTTAATCAGAGTCTATTCCATCTGGACATAGACTTTCACAACAAGGATTTAGGGCCAGAGCCACTCCAGATGACTCACTCCTAAATCCTAGTGGTCTAACCTTTAAGGTCTCGATCCACACTCCGAAAATCCTTCTCATAATTCATCGATTACTACAAGGAGATCCGTTTTGTTTCCCCAGTGTGGTCCTCGGGGGAAACTCACAGTGTTCAGGGCACCTAACTAGATGCTCAATCATTTCACTTGTTATTAATCTCTTTCAGTAATCTTAAAAGAATTCAAAACATCAAACATCATATCTGTGTATTCTCGTGTAACTATAATAACATGAAACAGATTAAGTTTATCAATAAGGGCAATGATCAAAGAAAGAAGCACAATAAGTCTATAGATTGCAACAAATATGATTATTTCTATCTTCTACATCAATTCATAGCAATCATCAATAGTGGGATTTCTGCCTGAGACATAATCTTATTGTCCAACATTTACCCCATCAGGGTTTTATCATCATCAGTGGGCTTTCAGCCCTAGACATGATCTCATTATGCAACATTTAACCTTATCATGGTTTTATCATCATCAGTGGGCTTTCATTCCTAGACATGATCTCATTATGCAAAATTTACCCTTATCAGGGTTTCTCAATGTAAGGAGTGCACATTAAGTTCAATCTCAACATAAATCTTATCAGTTCATTGTATATCATAGGTTTGAACAAATATTAGTAGAGGCATTAGAACTAGCAACAATAAAAGCATATAGATATCATGTATGATTCCTCATACTCAGAATAGATTTATCATATGACTTATGATTGTTCAATCCAATCTAAATGGATGCCACTAAATTTCATGCATATACACGCATACCAGACTTAGTTCTCTTCTTTTATTTCACATTCTTCATATGGGGTTACTAGTCAACACATGTTGATTATCATTTGAATTCCATCAAAATAGTTCATTCTCATAATATAAGTATTCTATCAAACAATCACAATACAAGAACACATTCTTGTAAGTCAATTCAAATACTTGAGTTTCATCATTTAGTTGAATGCATCTACGGTTATGTACAACTCTTAATCACCCATTTGAGATTGTCATTCATTAGCATCATCAAACTCATCATTTTAGGGAAAGAGTTACAGTTTTAGAATCATCTACAAATTCCTATCTTTTTCCATCATTTTATACTCAGTAGTCTCAGCTTCTTTCATTTCATGTTCATTACATCATCTGGACCAATCTTTCTTGATTAACTTTACATACAATGCTTCTCTTCTACATAACATTGATCAAAGTACAATTCTTAGTATATTTCATTTAATTTGGGTTAATCCACATGTAACTTAAATAAAAGATAAAATACTACGTCATACTATCTTCATTACTTCCCGGATGGAAGACCGCCTAAGGTTTGGTGGGGGCGGTGGCCGCGGCCGCGGAGGAAGAAGTGGAGGAAGAGGAGGGGGAGGGCGTGGGTCTGGCGCGCCTAGCCCTGAGGAAGATCACCAGAACCAACCTGCAAAAGAACCACCGGAACAACCCAACGGGAGATCCTACAAAGATGCCACCACGGGTTGCAAGGCGTCAGCTTTGCTTCCTCCTATCTCCCCTGACACGCTGGCCACAAAGGATATCCTTGTAAACTGCAACGGTGCCCTGCCGAAGCTCACCATTAACCCGGCGGTGATCCCACCACTGCTGGAACCATGGAAATATGCCGTCGTTGTCAAGCTGATCGATGGCAACATCAGCTTCCAAACCTTGGTTAATCGTCTGTCAATCCTATGGTCACCATCAGACTCCTTCAGAGCAATCGAACTTGAGATGGGATACTATATCATTCAACTAGTGAATGAATAAGACTTTGTCAAAGCTCTAATAGGCGGGCCATGGACGATCTTTGGGAACTATCTCTCCGTCCAAACCTGGTCCGTAGACTTCCGCCCATCCAACCTGATCCCCAGGAAACTGGTTGTCTGGCTCCGAGATAAAGATCTTCCAGTCTTTCTCTTCCAGAATCAGCTATTGTGCATTGGTAACTTGGTAGGAAAAATGATCAAGATTGATAACACAACCATCACCGACGACCGCGGGAAATTCACATGGCTAGCGGTGGAGGTCGATACCTACAAGCCTCTCCTTCCTGCCATCCTTTTGAATGACGTACAATACATGTTGGAATATGAAAATCTACCCATCATCTATATGGCATGTGGCCGTATCGGACATGCAGAAAAGGAGTGCTCACACTCCAAGCCTTTCGTCCCCAATGCAGCCATGGCATCCATGTCGACGCCAGTCTTGGCTCCTTACACATATACTGAAGCAATCCATGCACCTAAACCACAACACCGCCAAGAGAAGAAAGTTGTTGCGGGAAAGACTCAGACGAGCTCGGCCCCAACCAAACCCACATCCAAGCCAGCGCAGACACCTACAGAAGCTCCTCTCATCATAGAAGAGGGTGAGAAGTCTTATTAGGAAGTAGTTGTCAGCAGGAAAAACAAAAAAAAGCTACCCCAAAGCCGGAAGCAGCAAACTCAGTCCCAGGATCCGTTTGGAGACAAGGAAGTTAACAGTGGAGAACAAATGGATACCTCCGTCACACTGGTTGATGACGAAGTATCTGAAGGAAGGAATGTGACTCCTGGCATAGGGGACAAATTCATCTTTAGAGGTTCCAAACAGCAAGCCATGGCGACTTTCCCCCAGATAAATTCAATTGGGGGAACTCATCCCAGGGAGGCAGTGGCATCCTCCTGAGAAGCAGGAAGGTCGTCTATCAGCCGATGTTCTCCAGTCCGGAGAGGATTCATAAAAAGGGAAGGTATCTGCAAGACTCCACCCTCCAGGCCCAGTAGGAGCTGCAAAGAACATAGACTTCTCAGAGCACAGTAATGTGAGAAATGAGATGGATGAAGAGGTGGTAACACCACTAAACAAAGGTGATAACCCTGCACAGACAGACGAAGGATAGTCTAAGGGCTTGCTGGCCACTATCTAGCCTACCCAACCTCTCTCTCGTTAGTTGTTAATGTCTAGCATCCTTTGTTGGAACGTTCAGGGCACATGCTCCAAGAACAAAATCAGATTACTGAAGGAATATAAGAGGAACTACCGCCTGCACATCCTTGTGCTGCTGGAAACAAAATGCAGTGGCACCTCTGCTGCCAACGCTATCAAAAAACTTGGGTTCTCTTCTTCTCACCGAGTGGAAGCCCTAGGCTTTCAGGAGGAATCTGGGTCCTCTGGAATGAAGATAGTTGTCATGTTGACATCCTCAAGAACCATAGGCAGTTCATACACTGTAAAATAAACCACGCTTGGTTTGCGACCTTCGTGTATGGCAGTCCATCTCCATCTAAAAGAAAGATCCTCTGGCCTCGACTTGTGGAGCTTTCTACAACCATCAACAATCCCTGGGCCATCATTGGCGTCTTCAACACTATGCTCGACACCTCCGAACAACACGGAGGCAAGTACTTCGATAGAGCAAATAGCCGTTTGTTCAATCAAATGCTTCGTAGCACTGGCCTTGCCGACATCAAGATGAATGGCCTCTTTTACACCTTCAAACGCCTACAGCTCCTTGAGAAGTTGGACCAGATAGTGGCAAATGATCAGTGGCTTTCTGCATAGGTTGGCCTTTACGCTGCTGTTTTGCCCCGCCTAAATTCTGATCACAATCCCATCCTTCTCTCCAGCTCTGCCAACTCCGAAGCTCGACAGGCCTTGTTCAAGACCAAAGCTAGCTGGAAGCTGTCACAAGACTTCAACCAAGAAATCATGCCAACATGGGATAGCTCTCTACCATTTCAGGATGCCCTCATCCCTTTCAGTAAATCCACCCTCAAATGGGAGAAGAATGCTCGGAAGAAGAAGCACAAGGAGAAGACACGTATCAAGAACAAACTTGAATGATTCCAGGTATTAGATAGCTCTCATTCTTGTATATCTAATGACATTCTCATTGTTAGTCTCCAAGAACAACACAATAGCATTCTACTAGCCGAAGAACTCGACTGGAAGCAGAAATCACATATTCAATGGCTAGCCTGCGGTGATGGCAACACCAAGTTCTATCACTCATACGTGAAATCGAGATGCCATGCAATGAAGATATAGGCTGAAAGACTAGAAAGAAAACTGGGTCGTGAATCCAACAGATCTCAAGACGACTGTTCTCAACCACTTCCACCAGCTGCTCGCTTGCCATGACGCAGGCAACGTTACCTGGAACAACATTTCCACTTACACAGGATTCTTTCAACCTCTCTCACCTCAGGCTCTGAACTACATCGCTCATACTCTGAGTCCGGCCGAGATCAAGTCTACCATGGATATGATGGCCCCCCTCAAGGCGCCCGGTCCCGACGGCATACACAACGACTTTATCCAGCAACAGTGGCACAAGCTTGGTCCCTCGATCGTTCTAACTATCCAGTAGGCGTTCAATTCCGGCAACATTGACGACAAATTAGCAGAATCCTACATGCATCTGCTGCCTAAAGTCAGGCAACCAAAGAGTTGCTCAGAGCTGTGCCCTATCTCTCTAAATAATTCATGTTTTAAGTTTATTTCAAAAGTTCTCGTTGAACGGATCAAACCACACCTTGTCGGTTGGGTCTCAAGCAATCAATCCAGCTTCATTCTGGGCAGGAAGATAAGCGATAACATCCTCCTGGTGCATGAAGTGATTCACTCAATGCGACGGAAAGCCAATGGCAAACGATGGGTTGTCATAAAACTAGATCTAACAAAAGCCTTCGATCGGATGAACTGGATCTTCATTGAGGACACACTCAAGAAAACAGGTCTCCCTGAAATCACAGTAAAGCTTATTATGAATATTATATCTAGTGGTAACAATTTGATCATGTGGGAGGGTTCCCCTCTGCCAGCACTGAAATCTATCAGGGGCGTATGCCAAGGTGACCCCTTGAGCCCCTATGTCTTCGTCCTATGCATGGAGAGACTATCTCAGGTCATCAACGAAGCAGTCAATAACAACTCCTAGAAACCGATTCAACTGACAAAGAATGGCACGCCGCTATCCCGTGTGTTTTTTGCGGATGATATCCTGCTTATCGCTGAAGCAAGCACGAATCAAGAGGGCATAATTATTGATGTCCTTAACAAATTCAGTTTCGTATCGGGCCAGTCAATCTCGAAGGAGAAATCACACTATTTCTTTTCCTCGAACACCTCCAGGGCAGAAAAACGTGCTTTCTCCCACACCATTGGAATTGCTCAAACCAATGATTTGGAGAAGTACCTCGGGGTTCCCATATTGCACCATAGGATCAACAAAAGCATGCATGAACATCTCATCACCAATATCAAAGGGAGGATGACGAGTTGGGAAGCCAGACAATTATCTTTGGCGGGCAGAATTACCCTGGCCAAAGCCACTTTGCAAGCGATCCAGGCCTATACGATGCAGAATGTTAAGCTTTCTCCATCTCTGTGTGATGACATAAACCAGCACATCAAAGACTTTATTTGGTCAGGTGGAAATGAATCCAGGAAGCTATCCCTGGTCTCGTGGAAAAAGGTCACTACTGATAAAGCCATGGGTGGTATGGGCATCAAGAATGCTTGAGACCACAATGATTCCATCATGCTTAAAAATGTCTGGGCATTCATCAACAACCATCCTGATACCTGGGTCACAATTCTTCGCTAAAAATACATGAATGGGGATCGCATTACCAAACGACCTTGCTCTCTGCTATGGGCGTTCATCAAACGGAACTTGAATACCATCACCAGCCTGTGCCATAAGAGCATCATCTCAGGGTCTACCACCAATGTCTGGACTGAAAGGTGGTTAAATGGTTCTAGAATTCAGGAGTTGAACCACCAGTGGACAATCCCTGTTGATTTACAGGATCTAAAGGTATGCTCCCTCCATCTGGATAGTGGAGAATGGGACCTTGACTTCATCCATAATTTTCTACCACCTGAAGCTCATAGCATCATCATGCATACTCCCCCTCCGACTGGAGATAACAGAATGGATCTATGGGTCTGGCCTCACGATCCTATGGGCAACCTGACGGCTAAAGGGGCTTATTCCTGGCTCAAGGAAGGCACCACACAAACAACTACGGGAAACTGGGAGGCGATCTGGAAAATCAGGATACCCGAACATTTACGAACTTTTCTCTGGCTACTACAACACCAAGCCTTGCTCACAAATAACGATAAAAGGAGGAGGCACCTGGACGTGGACACTCTTTGTCCCGTATGCAACAATCATGAAGACACGCTGCTCCACTGTCTTCGGGACTGCAACCACATCAAGGGTATCTGGAGGTCTCTGAATGCCCCAGCCGTAACCCTCCTTATGAACGAAGATGAATGGATCTAATGGATCATCCTCTCTACCTCACATGATCATGAACCTCATGCTCTGTATGTTGTTGCCTGTTGGCACATCTGGAACACTCGTAACAAATATATTCATGAGAAGATATCCCCACAAGTACAAGATCAGATCGCGTTCATCAAAACCAGGACGAGGGCGATCAGAAACTGCATGAACCACCTCTCTCAAACTAAAGCTAGATCCAAGCCTATGTGGACACACCCGGGGCAGTTTGATCTCATGCTCTTCGTTGATGCCGCCTTTAATAGCACCAACCTAGACACTGGCATCGGAATACACATCGTCAACCAAGTGGGTCAGTTCATTGAGGGTGAAGGCATCTTCCTCAAGACCTCATCAGTGCTTCATGCAGAGTTCATTGCGGTCGCCTATGCAGCTTCTTTATGCATGTCCAAGAGCATACACAACGCAATCATCATATCAGACTCCAGCCTGTCGGTGCAGCTGGTGCATGAGTCTCAATGTACCTCACCGCGTCTCCAGCAAATCTGGAGCAAATTCCAAGTCGCCAAAGCTGCCCTACATCATCTCCGGGTGCTGCACATCCCTAGAGTGATGAATCAAGCAGCTGACACCACAGCAAAACAAGCCCTTTATTCTCGCACTTCCTTTCAAATGTCTTTCATGGAGCCACTTCGGCCTCTGAATAATCTCAACATCTGTTTCCAGAACTTTTGGCCTGCATTAGAGCGTAGGATGAATGAATAAGCTCTATTACCCCCCCCAAAAGTACATCTTTTTCATATTGTCTCTTATATTCATATAAGTGTACCTTGTCATTGAATACTAATGTCATTCCCATAATCAACAATGATCATTATTTATTATACTAAAACAAATGCATTAGACTTAGATGATATATGTAAGACTCATCATATTCAATTGAAGTATTAATACTTTCAACTTCAACATTTGATCACATTTCAAATATCATATACAAGTTCTAGATTTATCACTCATAATTGTCTTAGTAATAAACATTTAGGGTTTTCAAGAAGTCATTCCTTAGTTCAACATATCATAAGAATCATATCATTCAGTAATCCAATCATGACCCAAAGGTTCATTAGGGTTATTCACAAACATGGAAACCCTAGTTTCCATTTTCACACATTTCATTCATCAATCATAGGTATACATTGATTAATTGACTCATTTCATTCACTTCCTCAACACAAATCCTAATAAGTATATGTGGTCATTCAATTCCATTAATATTCAACAATACACTTGTATCATACAATCTAGTACAATTCAAATTTGACTTTATAGATGTCAATTCAATTCCAAGCATATCGGCCATTAGGCTGATTTTTAGGCAAAATTCACATGAAATACCATAGTCATTTACCCATAAGAATACCCATGAATCCTCAATCAATATAACATGAACTAATCAAGTTTCAATCAATGAGAAATAATCAAAATCAATAAAATCGGATTCCCCAATATCTTTTCCAAATCAAATCCAATCACATACATATACAAACAAGGTTTTTGATTGTTTTAGCGGATTGAATTAGGCTTTCAACATGAATACAATGCTTAGGAGGGAGAAAACACTCATCTCAGGTGCCAAGCACCTTAAAAGCGGAGGTCAACCTATGAATTTTTTGAAACCCAAACAAACTCTCGCAAAAGAATCCAATTCTTTCTCCTCTCAACTCGAAAACCCTAGAAATGGGGATTAGAAGAGAAAGAGTGAGAAAAGGGGGAGATTTGATGTGATTTCGAATCAAATTAGAGGAGGGACAGAATCTTGACATGTGAGTGAAGATCCACCATGAAATGCTATGCAAAGAAGCTAAACTTACTTGATTTCATCGTATCTTGGATAGAGAAACCCTAGGTCATCATCTCCTCCACTTTCTCTACTCGAAACCCTAGCTCTCCTTTCTCTCAAGAATTTCATTTCTTTGACAGGAAGGACGAGTTATGAGAGCTGATTGTGTGTTAGTTTAGTGATATAGATGAATTGAGGTGCTTAGAACATTTGCAAACAAGCCCCTCAATGTATTTTTATTTTGCTCAAACTGGTTGGTCGGCTGAGTTATAAACTCTACCAAAACCACATGTTTCAGAACTCAAACCTCATCCAAAAATTATGAAACTTTAATACAATATTTGAAATTGAGTTCATAAAATACAGTAAAAGGTTTACATCATTTGGAGTTACCAATAAATAAATAAAAATCAAATACTACACTGCTATATTGAAGTCAACAATATGGTCGGTCGAGTTTGTCCTGTACAGAACTCGACCGACACCCTCTCTATAGAGATCAAAAGTCATCTAAAAGTTACGCCAATTTAACAGGGTCCCTATAATTGAGTTTTTAAGTACAGTTAAAATTTGAGATCAATCGGATAAGCCAATAAAAAGATAAAATTCAATTACCACACTGCTATATCAATCTGAAAATATGATCGGTCGTGTTTGAAACTCGACCGATAAACAGGTCAGAACATTCTTTACAAATTCTGATATTTTTCATAAGTGTTCACATTTTAAATATAAAAATCATATACAAATTTGAAGTAAATCATAGTTACACATAAAATACTAAAAATAATTTAGTGAGATTCCATACTTATCAAATTCTGTATTCATATATCATCAAAACCCTAATTTGGGTCGATTAGGGTTTCCAAACCTTAACCCTAATTAGGTAGATCAAAGTATGATTAAAACTTCTCATTATATTTAAAACGTGAAAATTTAACTACCATCACTACTCAATCTTTAAACAATGATCATCTTAATTAAGCATACAATCATCTAAGTAAACCCTAATTAGATGACTAATTTGAAAATGGGTCATTATAAATTCTTCCCTCCTTTTAGGATTTCGTCCCGAAATCCAAGAAAAGATATGGAAGAATATCAAATCATCTAATCGTTCACCTCTCTGGACATCAAATTATAAAGACTTTCATTTTATGTTTCATTCATATGACATTTTTTTTGGATTAGATGGATATTTCATCCTATGTCATCATCATATCTCTCCTTGAGTATTATAAACATTTGAATCACTAATATCAGTAATACATCATTTATCAAGATCTGATTCACATCACCTTTCACATCCTTTTTTTATTGTGTATCTCATGGATTATGGTTATGATTCATTCACATATTGTCATCTGCATTCATCAATTTCCTTTATAAAGAAGATGATCTTGTGTGCATCTTAGTTCATAGCTTTTTCTCAAAATTTTAGATTTCATAATCAGACTCAAACTCATTAGAGATTATGTTCATAATCCATTAAGCTTTCATCTTTCTTATATGAAATTTCATGTTTTTCATTGGTTTCATATTGAATTATTAAATCATTTTCTCTTTCACCATTTTATCGCCATTCTTCTCTTTTTCATCATGGATCTTATTATACTACCAAACTATGTTCATCTGGATACTTGGTCAGGGCATCCAGAAGAAGTATAGTCGGTAGTTCCATACTGGCTTAGCTCAATACCCAAATACTTGACCAGAGTATTTGAATATTGAGTTCAGTCACTATGCACATCATTCAGGTTATATTCAACATCCACATTATCAATTCGTCCTAGATCCTATTGTCCCTACAGACTCATCTAACCTAGGATCTGATACGACGTCCTTTGGGACCCACTCTTTTGATCAGCATAAATGCCAACCATTAGAGATAATCCCAAAACCTAAACCCAGATTATGGAATAAAACAATGAATTCTTGACAAAGGCGAATAAACAATATACGAAAAAGACAGATCAATTTTTCCTTTTTCGTTCTTCACAAACTCATAAATTAATGTCACATCAAGGACATCACATTCAGATATCACAAATCATATTCAACTCCATTAAATCTGGAATCAAATCTTGTTCTCATAAGCGGTTCAGTTTACATTAGATACATGTACATTGATGAACAAACTTAATCTACAAACCATCCTGGGGAAGAGAGAGTACAGGGACATTCTATTCTATCTAGATTATGCTATTTATATCTTCTTTGTCACCACCTCTCCGCTAGATAGCATTATACCTAAAAACATTTGAAACAACCTCATGAGACTCATATAGAGCCCTAGTGAGTGGATACCTCCCACTCAAGCTAGGTACATGCATCAACATCAGATTAAGTATAATAAACTTAACAGAAAATGTAGATATTGAAAAGTCTAGCAGATAGTTCTATCATAAGTCATTTCTAACTTGTAATGATAATCTGATCCAACAAATAAGGTAATCACTTAAACCAATTATAAATTTGAAACATCTTTTAAAGTATGTCTATGAACAAATCAACATATACTTCTTAGTTTAGATTAAGAATCCAAATGCATGAGTAATATGTCAAGTTCTTAGCATTTTGAATCAATACATAACTATAACATTATATTTTTGACACTCCACCAGCCAGACCAGGAACACATCCTGCAGTCCTGAAGCTGAAGTACACATAATACATATCTACCAAGTAATACTATCAAATAGTAAGAAATCCAACTCATAATCAGAATCGATATGAATCCCATCATTTATAACTTGTCAACATGACATATCATAATATGAAATAGAAACTGTCCATAGCAACATGATTACTTTACACAACATGAAGCTTAATCAATAATGACAAATCATCAACTAGTAGTACAAGGAATGTAATAATCATTCAAATTGTGTTCTACACGGCTTATCATCTTTTATTCATTTTCCCTGAAACTACTTGGCTTGTACCTCACCAAGTAGAAGTCGCCATGCCTGATTCTCATGTCAATGACTCACCATCACTATCTTAGGGTTTAGCCAACCACCCTAAGATATCAACAACAGACCCTGGCCACCTCAGGGTTGCCTAAAGAGGCTCACATCCTCATCTGAGGTACACGAGATAATAACCAGCAAAACAATATATCACATATCACAATATTTCACATAATTTTCATTTCACATTTCACATATTTCATTTCAATAGAGTCTATTCCATTTGGACATAGACTTTCACAGCAAGGATTTAGGGCCATAGCTACTCCAGATGACTCACTCCTAAATCCTATTGGTCTAACCTTTAAGGACTCGATCCACACTTCAGAAATCCTTCTCATAATTCATCGATTACTACAAGGAGATCCGTTTTGTTTCCCCAGTGTGGTCCTCGGGGGAACTCATAGTGTTCAGGGCACCTAACTAGATGCTCAATCATTTCACTTGTTATTAATCTATTTCAGTCATCTTAAAAGAATTCAAAACATCATACATCATATCTATGTATTCTCGCGTAACTATAATAACATGAAATAGATTAAGTTTATCAATAAGGGCAATGATCAAAGAAAGAAGCACAATAAGTCTATAGATGGCAACAAATATGATTATTTCTATCTTCTACATAAATTCATAGCAAGCATCAATAGTGGGCTTTCTGCCCGAGACATAATCTTATTGTCCAACATTTACCCCATCAGGGTTTTATCATCATCAGTGGGCTTTCAGCCCTAGACATGATCACATTATGCAACATTTACCCTTATCAGGGTTTTATCATCATCAGTGGGCTTTCAACCCTAGACATGATCTCATTATGCAACATTTACCCTAATCAGGGTTTCTCAATGTAAGGAGTGCACATTAAGTTCAATCTCAACATAAATTCTATCAGTTCATTGTATATCACAGGTTTGAACAAATATTAGTAGAGGCATTAGAACTAGCAACAATAAAAGCATATAGATATCATATATGATTCCTCATACTCAGAATAGATTTATCATATGACTTATGCTTGTTCAATCCAATCTGAATAGATGCCAATAAGTTTCATGCATATACACACATACCAGAATTAGTTCTCTTCTTCTTCATTTCACATTCTTCATATGGGGTTACTAGTCAACACATGTTGATTATCATTTGAATTCCATCAAAATAGTTCATTCTCATAATACAAGTATTCTATCAAACAATCACAATAGAAGAACACATTCTTGTAAGTCAATTCAAATACTTGAGTTTCATCATTTAGTTGAATGCAAGTACGGTTATGTACATCTCTTAATCACCCATTTGAGATTGTCATTCATTAGCATCATCAAACTCATCATTTTAGGGTAAGCGTTACAATTTTAGAATCATCTACTAATTCCTATCTTTTTCCATCATTTTATACTCAGTAGTCTTAGCTTCTCCCATTTCATGTTCATTACATTATCTGGACCTCTTTCTTGATTCACTTTACATACAATGCTTCTCTTCTACATAACATTTATCAAAGTACAATTCTTAGTATATTTCATTTAATTTGGGTTAATCCACATGTAATTAAAATAAAAGATAAAGTACTACATCATACTATCTTCATTAGTTTCATCTTTATCTTGGAATCACAATTAAGTACATCTTTTTCATAATTTCTCTTATATTCAGATAAGTGTACCTTGTAATTGAATACTAATGTCATTCCCATAATCAATAATGATCATTATTTATTATACTAAAACAAATGCAATAGGCTTAGATGATATAAGTAAGACTCGTCATATTCAATTGAAGTATTAGTACTTTCAACTTCAACATTTGATCACATTTCAAACATCATATACAAGTTCTAGATTTATCACTCATAATTGTCTTAGTAATAAACTTTTAGGGTTTTCAAGAAGTCATTGCTTAGTTCAACATATCATAAGAATCATATCATTCAGTAATCCAATCATGACCCAAAGGTTCATTAGGGTTATTCACTAACATGGAAACCCTAGTTTCCATTTTTCACACATTTCATTCATCAATCATAAGTATACATTGATTAATTGACTCATTTCATTCACTTCCTTAACACAAATCCTAATCAGGATATGTGGTCATTCAATTCCATTAATATTCAACAATACACTTATATCATACAATCTAGTACAATTCAAATATGACTTTATACATGTCAATTCAATTCCAAGCATATCGACCATTGGGCTGATTTTTAGGCAAAATTCACATGAAATACCATAGTCATCTACATAAGAATACCCATGAATCTTCAATCAATATAACAAAAACTAATCAAGTTTCAATCAATGAGAAATAATCAAAATCAGTAAAATTGGATTCCCCAATATCTTTCCCAAATCAAATCCAATCACATACATATACAAACAAGGTTTCTGATTGTTTTAGACGGATTGAATTAGGCTTTCAACATGAATACAATGCTTAGGAGGGAGAGAAAACACTCACCTCAGGTGCCAAGCACCTTAAAAATGGAGGTCAACCTCTGAATTTTTGGAAACCCAAACAAACTCTCGCAAAAGAATCCAATTTTTTCTCCTCTCAACTCGAAAACCATAGAAATGGGGATTAGAAGAGAAAGACTGAGAAAAGGGTGAGATTTGATGTGATTTCGAATCAAATTAGAGAAGGGACAAAATCTTGACATGTGAGAGAAGATCCACCATGAAATGCTACGCAAAGAAGCTAAACTTACTTGATTTTATCATATCTTGGATAGAGAAACCCTAGGTCATCATCTCCTCCACTTTCTCTACTCAAAAACCTAGCTCTCCTCTCTCTCAAGATTTTCATTTCTTTGACAGGAAGGACGAGTTATGAGAGTTGCTTGTGTGTTAGTTTAGTGATATAGATGAATTGAGGTGCTTAGAACATTTGCAAACAAGCCCCTCAATGTATTTTTATTTTGCTCAAACTGGTTGGTCGGCTGAGTTCAAAACTTGACCGAAACTACATGTTTTAGAACTTAAACCTCATCCAACAATTATGAAACTTTTACCCAATATCTGAAATTGAGTTTTTAAAATACAATAAAATTTTTACATCATTTGGAGTTACCAATAAATAAATAAAAATCAAATACTATACTACTATATTGCAGTCAACAGTATGGTCGGTCGAGTTTGTCCTGCACAGAACTCGGCCGACACCCTCTCTATAGAGATCAAAAGTCATCCAAAAATTACACCAATTTAATAGGGTCTCTATAAGAGTTTTTCAATTACAGTTAAAATTTATGATCAATCGCATGTGCCAATAAAAAGATAAAATTCAATTACCACACTTCTATATCAATCTGAAAATATGATCGGTCGAGTTTGAAACTCAACCGATAAACATGTCAGAACATTCTTTAAAAATTCTGATATTTTTCAAAAGTGTTCGCATTTTATATATAATATACAAATTTTAAATAAATCAGAGTTACACATAAAATATTAAAAATAATTTAGTGAGATACTATACTTATCAAATTATGTATGCATATGTCATCAAAACCCTAATTTGGGCCGATTAGGGTTTCCAAACCTTAATCCTAATTAGGTAGATCAAAGTATGATTAAAACTTCTCATTATATTTAAAACAAGAAAATTTAACTACCATCACTAATCAAGCCTTAAACAATGATCATCTTAATTAAGCATACAATCATCTAAGTAAACCCTAATTAGACGACTAATTTGAAAACGGGTCATTACAGCCAACTCAAGGCTATTCTGGAAAAAACTGTAGGCCGCAATCGAAAGGATTGGTTAGTGAAAATCAACGATGGTTTATAGGCCTATCGAACTGCTTACAAAACTCCCCTCGGGACTACACCCTTCCGATTAATATATAGAAAGGCTTGCCACCTTCCTATCGAATTGGAACATAGGGCATGGTGGGCAATAAAACAACTAAATTTTGACATGTAGAAAACATGCCAGACAAGGATTCTGCAACTTCAAGAGCTGGATGAACTCAGGATGACAACTTATGAGAATGCACGAATCTACAAAGAACACACCAAACTTTGTCATGATGGTCATTTGAAAAGAAAAGACATGCAAGTGGAAGACCAAGTTCTACTGTTCAACTCAAGGTTGAAGTTATTCCCAGGGAAACTTCGCTACCGCTGGTCTGGACCGTACATTGTGAAAAACATCTCCCCACATGGTGCTTTCTCTTTATGGAGTGAAAAGTCAGGTGAATTTGTAGTGAACAGCCAACGCTTGAAAAGATATTTCACCATAGCAGATATGAGCACCAAAGAAATAATAGATCTCTCCAACTCAAAGGAAACACCATGAATCCGAAGATATCAAGTCTAGCAATTGACATAAAATAAAGGCGCTTGTCAGGAGGCAACCCGAAAAATAAATTTGTATTTAGTTTTCAATTTTGAATTAGAAATTTTTCCTTAATTTTGTTTTTCACCTTTTAGATAATTTTGCACCAAATAAAATTCACATCGTGAGATGCTATCTTGAGTTCTGATTAATCTTTCTTTAGATTTTTAGATAGGAGGATGTGCGTCGACGGGAATGCTACCACATCTGGTGGTCAATTTGGCATGAATTTTCCCCTCCATCTTGGATTTAGGGTTTGCTCAGGATGAGAAAATCTCTAAGTTCGGGGTGGAGGGTGGGTGGTACGTACCTCACTTTCTACCTACACCCATCGTTTTCATACTTAAGTTTTCACTATCACATTCTCGATAAAAAAAATTCAAAATTTTCAAAATTCTTTAATGTTTTTCAAAGAAATTGAACATATACTTGACAAATTTTTGACACTTCCGGTTTTATTAAAAATCACTAACTAAACTGCTATGCATTTTGAATCATCATATCCTCCTTTTTCGAAGTAAATCCTCAAAAGGACCTTTTTTTTTAAACAAGCCTTTTGATTGAAATCATTTTGTGAAGCTTATGATTCCTAACATCATGATACTTATGCAAATATGACAAGTGTCTGTCAAACTAATAGGGATCAAACACGTTGCGATTCCCAATTGAGTAGTGGAACAATAACATGGAATCCCCACTGAATCCTCATCAAGCCATTATTTTAGCAGAGTACGATAAAGAGAACAACCTGGTGCACAGAATTGTAAATCAAGTTGCATTCTGATCTGAACTCTTTTCTACTCTTCTTCTATCATCTTCGTATCCCTCCATCCATAAAAAAGAAACAAAATAGCCAAAAGGGTTCCAAACCCTAATTTTGGGGTGGCACACCACTTCCCTCTATATCCGCTTCTTCCATACCCCTCGCAAATAAATAGGGGCGTACCACCAAAAATGCAATCTCGAGTCGAATAGAGGAGAGATTTGCGAACAAAAAGATGCCAAAGCGCACACAAAAAGAAATGTAATCTCGAGTCGAATAGAAGAGAGATTCGTACAAAAATGCAATAAATGAAATTGCAAAAATAATAAAAATCTCGAGTCGAATAGAGGAGAGATTTATTTCTTCCATCCATACCACCATTCACTCCATTTTCAACCTAATGGCACCAAGCATGCCCCCACTATCCTGAAAAACACTTGTGTCAAATCAGATGCACACTTTTTATTCTGCGGGTGTCTCTGGAATCTTACAAAACTCTTTGACATGCTTGTTGTTAGAAAAAGTGAGGAGGAGGTGATATTGGAAAACGATCTCAGGAACAAAGATATGGTAAGATGTGTTTAGTGGTCTCAGGAGGTTGAGATGTTGAGTCATATTGAGCAAAAAAGAAAACATTCGTGATGTGAAGATGAAGCAATCACACGAATTGAAAGTATTCATTTGGCGACCGTTTCAGATTTTGTGTTACTCGAGGATGAGCAACGTTTAAGTTTGGGGTATTTTGATGAATGCATATTCATCATGGAATTCAATTATCACTTTGGGACAAATTCAACTCTATATATATACTATTTCACTCATTAAATATCAAAATGCATCAAAATATGCAAAATTACTTAATTGATTTGATTGTCAAGGTTTTAACTGAATTTATGTTGATTTAATGCATGTCTTGATAAGGTGGAACAGTCAGCTGGGACCCACCTTCACTCACCCTTAGTTCTGACCAATCAATCTGACCAAACAGTTTCAGCCATTCGGTCTCGCCAAACGATTTAGCCATCTGGTCTTGTCCAATCGGTTTCATCCATTCAGACTCAAGACTGAATGGACAGATACACCTCAAAATCGTTTGGACGTCGCACAGTTTTAGACCGTTTGGGCACCAAGGTCGCAAGACCGACCAGCCGCGAAGACCGTTTAGACGCGAAGACCGTTTGATCGAATGTTCAAAATCGAATGGACTTTTCCACATCGAGACTATTTGAAGAGTCTCGGTCTACGAGACTGTTTGAAGACATTCGGTCTGCGAGACCGTTTAAAGAGTCTCGGTCTGCGAAACCGT